>JARHVA010008671.1:432500-437500 GCA_037957365.1 Torreya grandis | reverse complement strand
ATTTGTAACATTTTTGATGGTCTTTTAATAGTCATAGACTATATTTACTTTATCATATGGTCATTATGTTAAGTGGAATTTTCATTTAGTGAACATCACATGAAATAATAATATTTGATGAATTTTATAAATTTGAAAGAATTGATGTTTATTGAGGTCAATGAGCATGCATGTTTCTAAGGATTAAATAATGATTATTTTAATTATTATGGAGAAATGTTGAGATTATTTCAGTTTATAATATGTTTTAACTTGAGTTAATTATCATTTCAAAAAACCATTATGGAGTTGGTGAATAATGCTTAAGATATGGTGGTAGACTCTTGTTATGTTGAGTTATTCATGTTATGCATTATCTTAGTCATTAATTTTTGCCAAGTAAAAGGGATAAATTGGTGTGATGATTAAGGGAATGGAGGAGAGTAAAAATAAATGGAGAGAGGTACATGAGGGAAAAAGTCATGGACATAGTAGGAAGAAGTAAACAAAGGGTATTCGATCTAATAATTGAATACAATTTTGGCTTCCTTGGGATAATAATCATCTTTGACATGTTAGTGATGTACTTTAAATTTTTGTATGATATGTTGATGAATTTGGGAAATGAAATGAAAAAAAATAGGGGTTTATTAGTCTTAGTTGATTTTTTAATTAAAAAAAATATGAGCTGAATGTAGGGCCCTATATATGGCTCGGCCATCCACAGAAAACTACATACAATCCAGAGTAATCCTAAATGATTTGGTTATAAATTTATAGTTTTTCCATGATTATATTATCACCTTGAAAACTCTATGTTAAGTATATGTTTCAATTTTGTAAACCTATGAATTCATAGAATGGTTATTTCATTAAATGTGTATTTATAACTAAATTGGGTAGGGTCTTGGACTCAGTATTAGATGTTGAACTAGTTTGGGGATGTAAGCATTAATGCTCATACATAGATAGAATTTTGTATTGATTGTAAGTTATTTGAGTGTGTATATACCTAAATTAGAATTTGGGTAAGGATGTAATTGGTTTTCATAACCAATTTGACTATATAGAAAAATGTATATACACAAGTGTGTATGTGTATACACACACACACACACTCTTGTGTATATACATACATACATATATATACATGTATGTATATGTATATATATATATATATGTGTATACATGTATGTTTATGTATATATATGTATGTAAGTATGTGTATATATATATATATACATGTGTATATACATGTGTGTGTATATATATACATATATATGCATACATGTATATACATGTATACACACACACACACACATATATATATATATACAGATATACATACATATATATATATATATATACATACATGTATATAAATATAAACATGTACATACAAGTGTGTGTGTGTACATGTATGTATATATATATATATATATATATATATATACATGTATGTATATATGTATATATATACACACACACAGATATATATATATATGTATATATGTATATATATATATATATATATGTATATATATATATATATATGTATATATATATACATATATGTATATATACATGTGTATATATATATGCATACATGTATATATATATATATATTCATACATACATGTATATATATATATATACACATGTATATATATGTATATATACATGTGTGTATATATATATATATATGTATGTATATGTATATGTATATATATATACATGTGTATATATATATATACATATATACATATATATATATATATAAATAAATATATATACATGTATATGTATATGTGTATATATATATATATACATTTATATGTATATATATACATGTATATATATATACATGTATATATATGTGTGTGTGTATATATACACACACACACATGTATATATATACATATACATATACATATACATCTACATACATACATATATATACACATGTATATATATATACATTCACATGTATATATAGATGTGTGTGTATATATATATATATACATTTACATCTATACGTGTATACATGTATAGATGTAAATGTATATATATATATATATATATACACACATGTATATATGTACATATATACATGTATATATATACATGTACATGTGTGTATATATATATACATGTACATGTATGTATATATATATATATACATATACATACATATATATATACATACATATATATATATATACATACATGTATATATATATATATACATACATATACATAGATGTACACACACACACACACACACACACACACACACACACACAACAAAGGTTATGTCTTTTTGAATGAAATCTAGCTGTATTGGATTTAAACTAATTAATGGAATATGTGTTAAAGGAACTATGCTTAGTCTTTGTTATTAATTATTTTAGCATGCATACATACATATATGGAAATGGGTTTAATTATTACAAATGAATCAGAAAATCGATTTTGTGTCTCATTATTTCAAATGTCAGCATGTGAAAGTTGAAATTGTGCACCTAGATGGATTATTATATCCACATGATATACTAGAGTGGAAGTGGTAGGTTATTAGCATGGAATTTATTCAAGGATTACTATTATCATGAAACTAAGAAGATATGATCTTGGTTTTAGTTGAAAAACTAAGGTATCCCAATTCATACTAGGCAACTTATCACCTATGCTTGGAAAGATATTCATAAAAGAGGTGTATCGATTTCATGTACTTACAAAGATCATTTTAGATAAAAATTTGAAGATGAATTATAGATTTTGGTTGACTCTTAATTCATCTTTAGGGACATAGTTAAATTTTAGCACTACTTATTACCCATAAACTGATAGATATATAGATTAAGTCAACTAAGTTTTAGAAGATCTCCTTTATATGTATTATATATATCAGAAATACAAGTGGTATTATTATCTTCCTTTGGTTGAGTTTGATTATAACAACTAATACCAATTATTAGTGAAGATGGCTCTATTTGAGGCATTATATGAAAGGAACCATATAACACCTATTAGTTGGGATAAATTAGAGGACATGGTAGTCTTTGAACCTGATATGCTTTTGTAAATGGAAGAACAAGTCAAGGCAATAAAGTAGAGGTTGGATGTAGCCAAAGATAGCCAAAAAAAATTATGTTGATATGAAGAGAATAGCAAGGCAATTCTTTATAGGTGATAAAGTGCTTCTATGGGTTAAGACTAAAAAATTCTTGATTAAATTTGTGAAATCAGTAAAACTTTAATTGATATATGTGGGACCCTTCATGGTTTTGAAAATGGTCAATATTGTAGAATATATGATTGTATTACCACCATCTCTAGTTATTTTTCATAATGTATTTGATGTGTCTTATCTTAAAAAATATGTTGTTGATCCTTCACATGTATTGGATTGAAATGTTGTATAGGTTTTGGTTCCATGAGTGGTCATGTTAGAATCAATCAGAATAATTGACATTCATAAAATTAGTTTGAATAATAGGGAAGTGTCACACTACAAGGTCTAGTTGGACTAATATTCTAAAGATAGTGCCACTTGGGAAGTTTACTCATTTATTTTCTTGATCTGTTATTGCATATTATGTTATTTTTTGTTGAATAATGTTTTAAATTTAGAACTTATGTTTGAATAAGTATCAATGGGACTATGACCAACTTTAGGGGGAATGATGTCACATCCCAATTTCTCTGTGAGCTGAATAACATTTTATCTATGGATTATTATTGTTGCTATGTGATTAACTTATGGTTAATTAAGCTTTATGTCATATGTTGATTATGGGATAGTTATATGTTAATTTATATTTTTGATTTGATATGAGATAGTTATACTTTCATATTCTATACTTGATGATCATGTTTGTTAGTTTATACAATACTATTTTATGGATATATTTATGTTTCAAGATAAGTTTCTTGATATTTTTGAGGTGTATGCAAGATAGATCCATCCCTCAGAGTGTGATAGAGGGAGGGTATCATTGGAGAGGGTGGTGTAGATGGAGGTATTGGGGAATGACAGAGAGAAAAACTAGAAATCCACACACACCATAATAGATTAACATTTTTTGTGATTATTGTTTGAATTATATAGTTGTACTATGTTTTGATTTATGTTATACATATCTGTTGTGATATTTTTGCTATTTAATGATAATGTTGTTTTGATTGTGTGATTTCACTAATCTAGTTGCATTACTACATTAACAACTATTGATGTTATTGCTTAATTATTTGAATGAATCTTTACTTAAATTATTGTGACTTACCACTGTATTGAATATAGCTTCATGTTTGTATAAATAATGCTTTGTTTGGATTCATTGTTATAGTAATAGATGGATTATAATACTTAAATTGATCAGTTTATTAAGTGACTACTTATATTTATAGGTCATTATTATCATCTATAATAGTTAAATAAACCTATAATAAAACATTAATGAGTTATAGTTATTTATTAGGCATTAACTAATGACTTTATTTGGTATGGTAAAATGAGATTGATGTAATTGACTTATGAATTATATAAATCCTTAGTGCTTACGAAATAAACATAATGTTATGCAAGGTAATATATATAATTTCATTGTTTAATGATTATATCGACATTATTATGTTTGATTCTTGGATGAATTTGTAATATTTTTGATGGTCTTTTAATAGTCATAGACTATATTTACTTTATCATATGTTCATTATGTTAAGTGGAATTTTCATTTAGTGAACATCACATGAAATAATAATATTTGATGAATTTTATAAATTTGAAAGTATAGATGTTTATTGAGGTCAACGAGCATGCATGTTTCCAAGGATTAAATAATGATTATTTTAATTATTACGGAGAAATTTTGAGATTATTTTGGTTTCTAATATGTTTTAACTTGAGTTAATAATCATTTCAAAAAACCATTATGGAGTTGGTGGATAATGCTTAAGATATGGTGGTAGACTCTTGTTATGTTAAGTTATTCATGTTATGCATTATCTTAGTCATTAAT
>JARHVA010008671.1:307500-427500 GCA_037957365.1 Torreya grandis | reverse complement strand
TTATCATTTATATAATGAATCTTGAACAACCTCCTCAAGGGTGAAACTTTTGATGATAATAGGTACCATAATGATCTAAGTTATGAGATCCCTCCTTGGTTTGAGACATATTGCATGGGTTGAGGGGAAGCTCAATATGTTCAATAGACACACCCACAAATTTAGGGATCCACCTAGGTTATATGTAAAATACTACCAATAGAAAATGAAAAAGTACAATAATATGAAACCCTAACTGGTTTAAAAACCTAATAATCAAAAAAATTACATTCACACATATTACGTTCATGAAATGTTCAACCTTAATTTGGATAAGATCCTATCCTACTTAGGCAAATGGGTTAAAGATATATAAATTATAGGGCACAAAGGTGAATATCAAATTTCATGAGGCCAATTAATGTTCTAAATTTAAATGTATCATATATTGAATTTAATGTGATGATATAGGATATTAATATAAATTATAGATATGTTAGATATATAAATGACATAAAATAAATTACTTAGCTTATTATGATGTTAATACAGTGTTGGATCTAGTATAGGTGGGAAGTAGGCATGAAGTTAGTACTAGATCAATAGTCAGATTCTAGATCTAGTGCCTCTTGGTCTCCATACACTTGCATCAACTTAGGATAGTTACATCAATACTAGTGTCTAATATCTATGCTAGTGTTCTGTATAGAATAATCACCCAAACATGATATGACCACCTAGATGCTTCTAGGTTTGGCTTCAACTTCACTTTAGTGCATTTAGATATGGATCATAGATTATTGGGCACATGGTGTTGAGTTTACACATAATGACCTCACTATAAAAGTTCCTTATATACATATCCAATACTCCAAAAGAGGGGATTAGATTCATGTACTTTTCCCCTTTGTGTTGGCTTGTGTGTGATTCATGAAATGTGTAAAATAAGTACAATAGTAAACTAGCTTGTAACTTGTAAAATATGACATTATGATTGATAATTTTGTACTTTAGACCTATAATATAGTTGTTCAGATGATTGATATATGAATATGTAAAAATAGGAAATCCTTTGATAACTTGAGTGCTTCTTAAGTGATCTTTTGGTTTGGTTGCTAGGTGTCTGTAGGTTCTGAATGAATGAGGGTTGATATTTTATTTATACCAATCCTATCAAGATATAACCTGCATTAAATAACTTAGGTCAACCATCATGATAAATATCCTTTTTAAAATGGATGACTTTAGGAAACTATAAACTTGTGTTAGGACAAATAGTAACATCGATGCTACTATCTAGCCTAGATGTTAGTGTCAAGGGAGAAATATAGCAGACATACACTCAAAACTTGTATAGGTATAAGATAAGTACATGATAATAATTATAGGAAAGATGAGATGCTTATGTCATCAATACATGGCTTGTTAGACTAATATATAGGCCAAGGGGTATAAGATAGAGTAGATGTAAGGCTTGTGGAAGCAAGGCATGTGTATAACTAAGAAGAATAACTAGGGTTATGAATTTTCCAAGTGTACAAGACTGATGTGCTACATAATAAATAAATGTCATATACATGCCTAAAATATCCCCTACCTAACACCTCTTTTTATTAATTTTATTATTACATTGACCTAGTCAACCTTGGTGGGACTTAGTTCATGTTACAGATCTCTGTTGGCCTAGAAGAGCTAGTTTGAGACCTAATGACTCTATTTACCACCTAACAAGGTCAACCTGACTAACCTTTTCAACTATTTTCTTTAGAGGGTTTGGGTTAAATAATTTTATATAAATAACTCATTCACTTAATTTATAAATAGAGGACCATTTAATTACACATCATTACTACTCATAAATCTACGTATACTATCAATAAGAGGTTTAATTGCTTTTTTTTATCTTGAAGAAGTATCACTCATCTTGTGGAGGTATTGGATGCATAGGAAAAGTCTTGTATCCTAGATATGATCTATTCTTTTGATACTTATAATCCATAAAAACCTCTTTTAAATCACCATAGGCCAAGGGAAATATTGAGGCATGATGGGTTCACTTCAACAAGGTAAGTATATTCCTAAGCCCTTCATATTTCGATAAGTAGATGTTATATAATTAAGGTATTGAATTATATATCTCCTTGTTTAGATTATTTCTATGTTATGATATATAAATTTATCTTTTTTTGTTTGTTATCTTCCCCATTTTTGCCAAAAGTTCTGATGAGCATTAGATTAGCTTGCATTTTCATTTTGTGATTAGTTTTCTTGCTATTATTATACTCATGAGATCTATCTAGGGTTATCATAAAATGGAATTTGACTAGAGGCATTGGAAACCTCTCCTTTTCCATTATGTGATAATATACCCCTTAATTGAGGTTTAGCATATCCATTATTTATCATGACCTTGATATAACAAAATATTGCTAAGCATATTTCTAGTTTATTAACATATCCAATATTGGATATTACCGATTATGATAAGTTGTAGATATATCTTATTTCAATTTCATAAAGACCAAAAATAAACACCTATAATTGATCATTTTCTAAATTATGAATCAATTTACAAATTCTTTATCATTACAAACCATATTCCGGTAGGTGATCATAAGGGATTTCCCATCTAGTTCGATGATTATACATATTTTGGGGAACTATTATGACGTAATAAAATCAATACAACAACAAAATAACAATAAAAAGACCTTTAGGATGAATTTAACCTTCCTTCACCACCCTCAAAATATCAAGAAGAATCAACTATCTTAGTTTAAGATAGAAATGCATTCAATATTGGGATAGAGGAAAATCCAAAAATAGTCAAGATTGCAACATCTTTAACTCAAGAAGAATAGGAAACATTCAACATTTTTCTTAAATAATTATTTATCATGTTTACATGGTCTTGTGAATACATGATAGGGATTGATATTTAAATTGTTTTGCATCATCTTATGGTTCATCCAAATTTAGAACCTATAAAGTAAAAACTTAGAAAGATGCATCCTAAAGTTTCACTCTTAGGGAAGGAAAAAATAAAAAATAAATTTGAGGTTGGATTTATCTGTCCTATAGACTAATCATATTTAATATCTAATATTGTACATGTATGAAATAAACTAGATAGAATTAGGGTATGTAAAGACCTTAGGGATATAAATAAGGCATGTCCCAAAGATGAATTTCCATTTCTAAATATAGACATTATTGTGGACTCCACTACTGGTCATGAAATGTTGTCTTTAATGGATTTTTTTGGGTTCTAACCAATCAAAATAGTTTTTTAGGACCAAAAAAATACATAATTTACAACACCTTGGGTAAAATTTTGCTATCAAGTAATGTCATTTTATCTCAAGACCACTATACCCACATATCATACATTATTGATTATTATATTTCATAATATGATTCATGACATCATTGAGGATTATGTTTATTACATTCCTACTAAATAAAATCTAGAGTGGAGCACCTTAGATACTATATAGAATATTTGACAAAATGAGATAGTACAAGCTTCATTTGAATGCAAATAAATGTGTTTTTTCAATGACACCATGAATTTTTTTTGGAATCATAGTTTTACATCATGGCACAGAGGTTGATAATTTTAAATTTTAAGCTATCATGAATATGCCTCTATCTTAAAATACCAATCAACATCAAATTTTGTAAATAAAAATTAAAGCAATTCAATGGTTCATATCTCAACTTGATGAAACTTGTCATCCATTCACATTATTTATTAAGAAGGACAATTTATTCACATGGAATGAATATTGTAACAATACATTTGAAAAAATTTAAAAATATATTTTTAATACACAAGTTTTAATTCCACCTACTACAAATAAGTTTTTCATTTTGTACATATTGCCTACAAAGTATGCATTAGGGGCATTGTTCACACATGATGATGATAGATGATAAGAATGAGCAGTGTATTACCTAAGTAAAAATTTGGTATCATATGATCTTAATTACTCTCAAATGGAAAAATAATGTCTCATGGTTGTTTTTTATTACAAAAAACATCACTACAAGATTAGTAATCAGACTAAAAACATTATCAAAATTAACCTTCTTAAGTATATATTATCCAAAATAGATTTAATAGGTAGGATGGCTAAGTGGGTCATGCTTCTTAATGAGTTTGTTCTTGAGTATGTAAATAAAAAATTAATTAAGAGAGAAGCACTAGAAGATGCACTAGTAAAGGCTCCTCTATAATACCATACACCTCTTATCAAACATTTCTCAGATGAAGCAATTATGTCAATAGATGAAACCTTAGTCTAAAAATTGTATATTGATGGCTCTTTCAAAAATCATGGTTTATGGGTAGGTATTTTATTGGTTACTTATAATGGGGGAATTAATTCCAAAATCATTTCTGATTAGTTTCCTTATAAAAATAACATAGAATAATATGAATCCCTCATATCTGGTCTTAAATTTCTAGTATAATGGGGTATCCAAACTTTCCTTATCTTTGGTGATTCAAAACCAATCAAAAATCAAGTCACCAATGAATCAAAGCTCATGATGAAAAATTTATTCCGTAGAAGAGGATGGTGATTAAAATCAATTTTTTCTTTACATCTATATAATTTGAACAATTTCCAAGGGTTAATCATAGAGAAACTTAACCATGGTACTTCAAAACTAAGCATAACAAATTCCTTGTAGAGTATTTAATGATACCAACATATGATAAACCAGATTATGAGATGGTTTATGAGGTGGTTGGTCCCATTTCTCCTTGGTACACTAAAATTTATGAATATATCCATAATAACACCCTTTCATCCAACTTAACTCATAACCAACGTAAATCATTTATATAATGAGCATCATGTTACACTATCATTATGGTGAAAATTTATATTTAAGATATTCCACATTATGGTCTTTAAATTTAAGATATTCCACATTATAAATTATATAACTTCATGAGGGTATTTATGGTGTTCATTATAGTGGTATATTATTATTTAAAAATCTCTTGCGTGTATGTTATTACTGGCCTAAAATGAAATACTATTCTTGTGCTTATGTTAATAAATGCATATCTTGCCAAGAGCATGGTGATATAATACATAATCATTCACAATATTTGAAACCTATTAAAAAACCTTGGCCATTCTCCACATGAGTGTCAGAATTCATTAGACAGAGGTTGATACTTTTAAATTTCAAGCTATTATGAATATGCCTCCATCTAAAAAGACCAATCAACATCAAAGTTTGTAAGGAAAAATTCAAGCAATTCAATGGTTCATATCTCAAATTGATGAAATATATCATGCATTCAAATTATTTATTAATAAGGATAATATGTTCATATGGAATGAATATTGTAACAATAAATTTTAAAATTTTAAAAATTATATTTTTAATACACAAGTTTTAATGCCACCTACTATAGACAGTTTTTTCATTTTGTACATATTAGCTAAAAAGTATGCATTAGGAGAATTATTTGCACATCATGATGATAGATGATTAGAATGATTAGTGTATTACCTAAGTAAAAATTTGGTATCATATGAACCTAATTACTCTCAAAAGGAAAAATCATGTATCATGGTTTTTTTTGCTTCCAAAAAACATCACTACATGATTAGTAATTAAACTAAAAACATTTCCAAAATTAACTTTCTTAAGTATATCTTATCCAAAATAGATTTAATATGTAGGATCACTAAGTGGGTTCTTAATTATTTTGTTATTTAGTATGTAAATAAAAAATAAATGAAGAGAGAAGCACTAGCATATGCACTATTAGAGGATCCTCTATAAGACCATACACCTCTTATCATAGATTTCCCAAATGAAGTAATTATGTTAATAGATGAAACCTTAGTCTAGTAATTGTATTTTTATGACTCTTTCACAAATCATGGTTTGGGGCTAGGTATTTTACTAGTTACTCATAATGGGGGTATGAATTATAGAACATTTTCTGATTATTTTTCTTATACAAACAACATAGAAGAATATTAAACCCTCATATCTAATCTTAAAATTCTAGTATAATGGGGTATCCAAAATCTTCTTATCTTTGGTGATTCAAGACCAATCATAAATCAAGTCACCAATTAATCAAAGATCATGATGAAAAATTAATCCCATACAATAGGATGGTGGTTAGAATCAAGTATTTATTTACATCCATATAATTTGAATAAGTAACAAGGGTTAATCACAGAGCAACTTACACCATGACAGCTATTGGTTCATTATTTGACTTCAAAACTAAGCACAAAAAAATTCTCATAGAGTATTTAATGATACCAACATATGATAAACTAGATTATGAGATGGTTTATGAGGTGGTTGGTCCCACTTCTCCTTGTTACACTAAAATTTATGAATATCTCTATAATAATACCCTTCCATCTAGCTTAACTCATAACCAACATAAATCATTTATCCACATCAAAGAGGTTATGATGGAATCATATTATGGTGTTTGAATTCAAAATATTCCACATTATCTATTAGATAAGTTCATGAGGGTATTTATGGTGCTCATTCTAGTGGTATAGTATTCATTAAAAATCACTTGCATGTATGTTATTATTGGCCTAAACTGAAATATGATTCTTGTGATTATGTTAATAAATGCATATATTTCCAAGAGCATGGTGATATTATACATAACCATTCAAAATATTTGAAACATATTACAAAACCATGGCCATTCTCCACATGACTGTTAGACCTCATTGGCAAAATCAATACAAATTCTTCAAATGGCCACAAACATATTATAATCTCCATAGAATACTTTACCGAGTAGGTGGAAGTTATGCCCCTAGCATATGTCATTTGAAAATTCATTTACAAGTTTATTTTAAATCATATTTTTTTAATTTTTAGAATCCCATCCTCTATTATATCTAATAACAATAAAATTATTCACGAATAAAGAAGTCAAGACCATTTTCAATACTTACCATATAAAACATAAATATTCCACTCCATAATACTCACAAGTTAACAACAAAATGGAGGAAATGAATAAATACATAATTAAAAATATTAAATGAGTTTTCAATGAAATTGGTCATGACTCACACACAAAAACTTTATCTTGCCTTCTATTCATACCATACTAGCATCTGCACATCCATAGAGTAACCCCATATTCACTTATTTATGGTAGTGAGTTTATCTTACCTATTAAAGTTGAGATTTAATATTAAATATATACTTATAAAATATTATTGATGATGATTCTTACTAAATTTCATTCCTTAGATAACTTAACCTCCTAGATGATAAATGCCTCAATGCTTTAAACCACTTGCAATTCTATCAAAATTATCTTTATCATAGCTATAATTAATGGATTAAATCCATGGAATTATAAATTGGAGATCTCATCCTCAAAGAAAATTAATTTAATTCCAATTAAAAAAGGGATAAAAAATGAAAATTTGAACCAAACTAGTTGGACCCATAAATAATCATTTCCAAGTATGAATTTCAAGCTTACATATTAAATACTGAAGACAAAGAGGATCTTGATGAGCCTATTAATAAATGCACCTTAAAATATTTTATGCCTAAGTTTTTATAATATTGTTTTATATACCTTAAGTGTCAAAAAAAAAAAAAAAAAACCCTAAAATTCAAAAAAATCAAGAAAAAAGAAAAAAAAAGAAAAAAAAATAGTATGTCCAAAAGCAATAACCAATCTACTGGTGCTTTGGGAAAGGACTTATTATCAACCAAATTTTCACCCTTTTAAGGTAGTTAAATCCTTAAAATTTTATAATAACATGAAGATTATACTAGGATATGGGTGGCCTAATGTTGGATTGAATATATAGGTTAAAGGGACAGATCCCTTTGATATATCACTTAGGCTCACACACTAATCTACCAACTTGCTAGGAAAAGAGAGATAAACCTACTCTAATAGAGGTGATTAACCAAATTTATTGAACACTACCTGATAGATTCATGTGAACTTCAAACAATAGAGCAACCTAAAATAAACACTAGTCTTAATCTTCCTCTCTACATCAACATTTCACATTAAGGCTATGAAATATGCTTGGGTTAAGAGGACTAGTTAAGAGGTTATAGAATGACACTAGTGAGTAGACAACTCACTAAACATTCACATATCGATTTGAAACTTAAAAATACCTACAAAAATACTTTCAAATTAAAAATGAATGTAAGAAAAGGATGAACATGCCAAGAAAGCCAAGATAATCACTTGTCAATATCAACTAGTCATGCATACGCATTGAAACCAATCAAAAGAGGAGGTAAAATAGAATTTATCATTGATAAAAGTCTTGAAAATGTGTAGGGATTTTACATACCTATGTGTATGTTGCAAACATATCGTATCATGGCTAAATTTATATGGAAAGAAGAGAGAAGAAGAGAGAAGGTCATAGGAAAGAGAGATGACTAGTGTCAAAAAGAGTTACATTCAATAAAGGAGATGTGAAATTATCTCATCATATCTCTAAGTAAATATTTTAATATTTTATATATGTCATTTAATCCAAGTGGCATGGAGTTTATTCACATTTCTTTACACCTTCATCTATTCTTAAAAATTTCCCCTACTCTCGCCTTATGAATGGACGAGTGGCACTCTTCAACATCAAATCATGTTGAGTCACCATAAGCTTTGTAAGATGTAAGATTTTTAAGATGAATTAGGACTTTCCATGTGATTTTATTATTAAATTTTAAATTTGTTTGGATGATGAGGATAAATAGGAATATTGATTTTTTTATATTTGAAATATGTGCATTCCATGTAACCTCATTTTAAGAAGAAGATTAGCTAATTAATTAACCTTAATCAAGTAATGAAATGTGATGTGAATTTTATGGGAGAAGATGTGATATTAGATTATTTTTTTTAATTTATTGAATAGTCATTTTCAAACAAGGTACCTAGTTTTGGTAATTTTTAATAAATTGAATGATCTGATGAAGTGCATTACCTCAATTAGGCATGTATTAATGTGTCACATAATGCACACATCAAAATTCTAGGAAAATTGGGTTAATTTTAATGATTTTTGTATAAATTTTCATTTTATTATAAATATACACTTATATTATATTTTACACATGGAAGTGGTGAAAATGAAGTGGCTACATATTCTACAATGATGATTACAACTCCAAAGTATATTGAAGCCCACTTGGCCTTGTTATGCCTCACCTTGCTTACAAGTGTAAAATATTTTTTTCATCCTCACAAAGGAAATATATATTCAATTAATAGCATATTAATACCTTATTATACTTTAAAAAACTCACTTTTAGGATTAAAATACTCACCAAGACCTCATTTTGTACAAAAAGCTCTCACTAGTACCCAATTCTTTGTAGCCCTAAAAATGTGTAAACTTCATTGAGTATAATAATTTATTGATATTATTGGAACATAGGTAAAACATATGAGTACCCATTATCCACTTAAAACTCAATATCAAATTTCAAAACCCGAATCTGAGTGTAAGTACACTTATTATCCATTTTCTCTCTCAAATGAAGTCTCCATTAGCACTCTCGGCCTAGAAAACTAAGTTTTGACTCTACAAGCTTCCAAAAAATGTGAAACATATAGAAATTTTTTGATTCTATTTCTCCAAAATAATAAAATTATCCATTTAAATTTTTATATCTTGAGACCCCGTATGGATAGGTGACCTATGAAAAGGCTAAAGCTCTAACTTAGGTGCTTATGCACGCTTAAGAGACATTTGATGTGGGTTGTCAAGGAATTTATAGGTTATAATTAATGTAAATGACCTATTTAGGCTTATAAAATAATTATAAAACTTCAACATGCTAAATAGATGTATCTTAAAGCATTCAATATAACTACATATAAGCCTTTTGGCTTGCAAAACAGTGCATTTCTTCTTTCTTGTCCAATTTTATGGCTTAGGTGGCCTATATAACATATTTAGTTTCCTAAAAAAAGTTTTTAGATGATTATTTGACCTATAATATTTCTTAAATATCCTTTTTACTTGGTTTGGGGGTCAATTCATACCCTATTTTTCATAAACACACCTACAACCAAGCTTTTTGAACAATTTCATAGCCCTACACTTTCAAATGTATTATCAAGTGAATTTTGCAGGTGTACATGAGATATTTTATGATAATTATAAATAATTTCTAGTATATACTATTCCATTTAAAGGCATTAGAGTCACCCATTCTCTCATCGGGTCCTTTAGGAGGGTTTAACAAGGGTTTTAAGAGCTTACCATTTGAACGATGGTTTATAAAGCATAGGGGGATAATCCCAAAATAAATACCAAAAAGTGGTATTATGGATAACCATCAAACATAACATATTATCTTGAGATCCTATGAAAAATCTCCATGCACTTATAAGCACAATAAGATGATGTTTGGGTGGCTGAATATGCATTATGTGCACCTTATGAATTGTTTTTGGCCAAAATGGCCAATTTTGGGCCTTTTTTACAAACCAATACCTAAATTACATAATTCCATCATATTACATCCTTTCTGAGTTTATTTCATGATTCACTCTTTCTCCTTTCATCATTTGGGCTAGGTTATCCAAAGGCATGGTTTATAGGCCAACTGATGCAAGTGGCCCTAGCTAACTATGTTAGACCATGTTCCCTCTGTAGAAGGGTATGAAACATCAGATAATGTTCCAATGATATATATATATATATATATATATATATATATATATATATATATATATATATATATAATATCCATTTATTATTAATGACCCAATATCATCTTCACAAACCAAATTTTCACATGATTATACATATAAGTCTGTCTATGTGTTCTTGGGCTCTATAGGCCTAAATAATATTATCAATGTTGGTATCAATTTTGATGATTTGAAAGGATATGTGTAAGTTATACCAAAATTTATAATATAATTCTCATGATTTTCTTATTTTCAACATACTACTTTGTTCTCAAACTAAATTTGCACTTCTCACTCTAGATAGGCTTGTAAGTTTCATTGACTATCTATATAGGATTTAAAGAGTCATGTTTGGTCCTCTCCTTCTTTGACATTATTTTGAGTCTATTTTATATCAAATTAATAATTATACCTTAATATTTATATCCAAAATCTAATCCCATATTTTTGCATTGCTTCTTATTCTCAAGTGTAAAACCAACTTTAGGTATCCAAGCAAACTTATAAGTAACCATTTGGGGTCTTGACTGAATACATAGAATGGAAAACTCTTTAATATGGTATCTATTAATTTTTATATTATTATCCCCTATTTAATATTTTTTAAATTAGGTTTATATAATCCTCATGTTGCACTTACTTTTTAGATACAAGGCTTCTTTACAAGCCTACAGACAAACCTAAATTTGTGGCCTTGGGCTTAGTGACTGTGAGCTTGAAATGAATGTCATTATATTACTTATTATAATGTTTTCAATACCTAATTATTATTTAATAATTAAATTTATATCAATACCCATCACAAATTCATTTATTTCTTTGAATCACCTTTTCAATCAAGAGTTATTGTATTGTATGCAAAAGGGAGACCTACAGGTCTATAGACTTATAGGTTTCCCTTTTGGACATTTTAGTCTCCTTGAGGAAACATATTTAGACCATGAAAAAAAATCCTACAACATTTCAATGTTATCTACCATATTTCAAGAAGATGTGAACACTTTCAATGCACCTTTGAGACTTCTTTTGTTCATATTGCCTACTATAGGTTTTTAGACAGTTCTTAGGCTTAACACTCCATTCTCTTGTTTAAACCTCTTGATCTGAATTGATCATAGTTAGATTATGGAAAAATTACTGATAATTTTTAGTTTTATATTAAATCATTCTCATGGGTTTTCAAGCACATCTTGATATTTCTCATACTCATTTTCCTAAACCTTTTTTGATTCATCACCACTTATAGATTTAGATTGTTTGTTTGGTTTCATAACTCACTCTCCCTGTTATATTTTGTTTATTCCTTTAATTATGGAGACAATTTTTTGAGAGGTGTAAAATATATGAGGAACTTATCTAAAACCACACTAAGGCTCCTAACATTTTGAAGACTTTATTTTACCTCTATGCTTGGAGTAATGTTTACAGTCCAAAATAAACTAGACTATTACATTTTGCATGAGGAAGGTGGTGTTGGAGTGAGACGTAGGGGTATTAGTAGAGTTTATTTAAATTATACATGGTGAGAGGCCTAATTCCATTCCTTAAATTATTTAAATAACTGAAGAAAACAAGAGACCATGATAACCAACTTGTAAACTATATAGAAGAAGAGTTTTCTTGCCTAATTGAACCCACACATTCCAAGTGTGGCTTAAAGGATCCCTTTAAATGTCTAAATAGACCCATTATATCCTATTTTAATTCTATAATTCATTTGTATTTCCTAAAACTATCATTTTGACGAGATAAATTGAGCTTTTGGAGTTGACTAGTTGTTTTAGACTACCCTATCTTCTTATCAATTGTTCATAAAGGAGGGGGGTATATTTTCAAACCAATGCAAAAAATTTTAAGGTTTTTGGACCCCTTTCTATATAAAAAATATCATACCTTGAATCTCTCTCCTCTATTTTTACTGAACACTTGATGTTTACCCTTTCCAACTTGTGAAGGGAGTGATAGAGGTTCTAAAGAAATTATTTCAATTTTGAAACTTGTACTTTTAAAACAACCATGGATATGAAATGTATAAATTTAAGAGTAAATTTTAAAATGTTTTCACTTGAAAGTGGATTTTTTTTAGTTTGTACAAGTGCTTACACTACCCCTTTGGAGTGATTTCTAAAGTAACTGACCTTTTATGACTTCCCTGACATACATGGAAGTTATATAACCTCTTAAATAAACGTGGAATGTGTGATTATACATAGTTTTGACATTTATGAGATTTTATGCATGTGGAAGTTGGCTAAAAACATATTTTTCTTCATTAAACTTTACCTTAAAGTTTGTAAAGTAATATTAACCTTTCCAAACATGCATGAAATGTTAATTAAAGGTAATGAAAGCATGAAATGACTTTGATAAGAAACTAAGAACCCTATAACATGACATGAATAGGATAGTACAAGACAAAAACAACCATTACCTTAATCTTATCAAACTAACCTTAAAATTTGCTAAAAAGATTCTATAAATGTTAATTAAGGACCTCATAAGGCATGATAAAGCTATGATCAAGGTTTTAGAAGAATTAAAATCAATATTTTTACTGATAGGGATTTAAATTTTAACCTTGGGGGTCAAAATTATCAAAAAATTGGTAATTCATAAGGGTAGCATGCCTAAAATGCTTACTAGACCAGTAGCCTTGTCCTTCTATTGGGAAATGGAGTCACTTACACTCAAACTCATACATGATCAAAGCTTGAACTAGATAAAACAAAATAATTTGACATCCAAACCACACGAAACATGGACAACATACAACAAGAAAATAAACAAGACACACACATGTGCTAGCTAAGAACTTAGGGAACACAAAACATAATAAAACAACTAATTTATAAAATTTATTTAAAAATAAATTCTTCCTCTTGGATCAAAATGGAAGTTTCTAAGATCTTTTTCTCTATGAGGTGAAGGATAGTATGAGACAAGCTACCTCTTGAACTTTTCTCTTGTTGTCTTCATCCTCATATTAATTTATAATCCTCTTGGCATGCTCTAAGATGAAGTAATAACAAGAAACCAATTTCCTATGAATATGAACTCATCATGTGCTTCAAGATCCAGTCCATATTACTTAGTAGTTGAAACCTCATCTAATGATGTTCCATATATATATATATATATATATATATATATATATATATATATATATATATATATATATATATTATCCTTGGATCTCTATGGAATCTTGAGTGACTTCATGTTTTTTATTGTCATCAAATCGTGCACTCTAGAGGAGGTTATTGAAGCCTACTCTAAAATTTGGGAAACATTATAATACTTCTAGGTATGTGGGTTTACCTATAGGATAAGTGAACCTCTAGGTTTAAGGTCTAGCTCCTTGAATTTGTCTTCAAGTGCTTATCACCTATACTATTGATTGATTGTGGGAAAGGGATATACGTATGCATGATAAAAAAATAATATATGGGGTGATATATCATGAATATATTCACTATGTTATCATACTTATCTCTCTAAGAACAAGATCTACAAACTAGTCTCAAAGTCCCAACATGTTCTAACATAAGTGTTTCATTATAGAGGTGATATGCATGAGACCACTCAAGGTAAGTATACCTAAGATCATATTGTTGAATAAAAGGACACTTTCACACTTTAATGGATCCTAACACACTAAATACACTCGATATGACATGTTATAATGAGAAATTATTGCATAAGACATGAAAGGATAAGGAAAAGTAAGGATAAAATCAAAAGACTCAACCCTTCATCACTTTTCACACTCAAAAAATATGTTTATGAACTCAAAACCAGATATCTTTTATTATTCAAAGGAAAATATAGCATTAAACTAGTAGGGATTCACCATACCATATGTGGTATTAGTCTGTAAGATCTAAAATGGCTACTACTTATAGAATTTGAGAGAGAAGAAGAGAGAATGAAGTCTAAGAGTCACTAGGACATGTGTCAAGTTGAGAAAAGGAGTTACATATATAGGAGAGAGGAATATAAAATATACCATGTAAGGTTTACTTGTAAAAATGTCCCTCAAAGTATGAAACTCCTAAAATGTGGTGTAGGACTCCTCATTTTCTTGCATAAAAACTACCTTCATCATTTTTCCCCCTTGAAATATTCCATATTAGAATAGGGATAGGTGAGATGATTTCACTAAGAGGGAGGGGTTATAAAAAATATCCAACATGAATTAGAGGTTCCCTTAATCATCAATATTATTTTTGACATGAGTTATCACCTTCTCATATTTTTTCCTATAAAACTATGGGTTTTAAGGCATTAGGCGTAGTAGGATTTGACTACATCCATATGGGTTTGGATCACCTTGACATTTTTTTGAACCTTGTGAATCATTATAAATTTTGATTTATGTCTAAATCAACTATAAACATCTTCTTTCAAGGTCTATAGCATTTTAGGCATTAGGCCTAGTAGGATTTGACTACATCCATATGGGTTTGGATAACCTTGACATTTTTTTGACCCTCATGGATCATTATACATTTTGATTCATGTTTGAATCAAATCTTAAAATATTCTTGAAAGGTCTCATAAACCACTAGCTAACCTTCTCATCTTCTTTCCTCTAAACCTGCAGGTTTTAATCCCCTAGGGGAACCCTCTGTATAAGATAAAACAAATGGCATATCCCATATAAACTCAAAAAAAATGAATATATGAGGGGTTTTTCCAAGTTATGGGGATGTTATTTACAATTTTTTTTGGCTTTATCACATCAATTACCCCTCCAAATCTCATAAAACCCAAAGTAAACTTCTAAGACATTTATTGTGTGCATGTTTTGCAAGTATAGGCTATAGGTTGTTCTTGAGAACATTTATATGATTTATTTACATGTCATGAGCATCATGGGAAGTTAAAATAACTTGTGAGGAATATATAACCATGACTAATACTTATGTTTCATTTACAACCCATGGTGTCTTCATCTTTTCTTGACATGCTCAGTTCTAGTCAACTATAACGGTGTTGTCTTGATTAAGGAGTGACATTTGTAGGTGAAATTTTCTTATTATACATTGTTTTCATTACCACAAGACCATTATAGAGTTTTTAGGATATCTTCCAACTCATCCATTTGGATTGATTCACATGATATACATGTTATGACATACTCAAAATCCCTTATTCTAGCTCATTGTCATATGACAATCAATTGTAGTTGACTATCTTGGAGCAAAATGGGAATCTTTTAGGTGTGTTTCTATTATTAAACTATGATATTGATCTAAGACCCTTTTGAAGTTATAAATATCACTTCATATCATGTTCATGCTAAGGCAATCACCAAGGTAGTTAACTTTAGAACATTATTAACTAAAGTCAATAGTAGTTGACCCTATTAGAGAAACAAGGGGTCATGTAGATGTGTTACCAATCTTGAAAACATGTGTTAAGCCTCATAAAATTCATTTGAGGTCCTTAAACTACCCTTAACCAATGAATGCTCATGTTTGCAGGCCTAGTATCCCCAATATTTACTTTATGAGTTTGTGAATCACCTACAATCAAGCTGTAGGTGACTTTTTTGTGTAATGACATACCTATAGGTGTTGATGGAGGTCCATACCCTACATTTCAACCCTTGTTGATGTTTTTTGAAACACAAATGTCCTTCTCACCTCCATAGAACTATTTGTCATGATTGATGTTCTCTTATTTTCTAACTCTACACACTTCATCAAGGTCTTCTCACATGCTCATACATTTCCATGACCACCTTGAGGTCTTTAT
The DNA here is from genome assembly GCA_037957365.1 of Torreya grandis. Taxonomy (NCBI): domain Eukaryota; kingdom Viridiplantae; phylum Streptophyta; class Pinopsida; order Cupressales; family Taxaceae; genus Torreya; species Torreya grandis. Next base: position 411,050 of record JARHVA010008671.1, on the reverse strand, counting down.
GTAAGCTACATGTAGGTGTGCATACAATTATATAGGCAATGGCTATGAATATAAATAGTGTGCATATGATATGACTTCATAACCAATTTTATACTCTCTCAAAGTGTTCAAATGATATTTCTCAACATTACAAGGTCCAAAAAAAGTTTCCACACCCCATTTTAACATGACATTATCCTGAGAGCACCTTTAGGTGAACACTAATGATATATGACCATGTAGATATGAGAATTGACTATCACAGTCCATAATTTATCATTTGAAGGGTCTTTCCTTTATTTTTCATGTTTAAATAATTTTCTTAAACTTTGAAATCTTTATTACACTTTTATGACCATACTTAGAGCATTCATATACCATGACTGTAGATTGAAACTCATAGGATGTTGATTTTGATTTGTATATGGTTGTGTTCTTGATCAATGCATTATCTTGATATACCTAGATTGTAAATAAAATGATCTTTATGACATAAAAACATGAATCAAAACATATCACATTCATAGGAAACCATTATGAGAACTACGGCTTCTATATTTGGTAGAATATACCTACAACTTAACAATATTGATATCAACATATAACTTGATTTTTTTAGCTCATAAAATCATATTTAAAAATGTAACCAAAGATGGGAAGAATTTTATAATTAATTATATGTAATATAAAATAAAATTCACCAACTACACTGTACAAACTAGCTCATATAAAAGCAAAACCTATAGGGTGTGGGGATTAACATGCAGAACTAGATAGTCAACTTCTTAAGAATGGTTCATGAAGTATAGGAAACAATTATTACAAATATAAACATTAAACTGGATTATAAAAAGTTTACTATCCAAAAAAAAGAACATTTGACTTGGAAGTCATCCTATTGGTCGTACCATCAAAAAACTTGTTTACCAGTTTTACTTGCCTAGTGGAGTGATGGAGAAGATAAATGGTTTTGGACCATTTTTGGCACTTAAAAATCAGTTCAATAATGGAAATGTAGTTAGGTAATTTTAAGGGTAATTAAATTAGATTTTCCCATGTGCCACTCTTCACCATGGGCTATACAACTTTCAAAACACCTTCTTTTTCACTTGTTTTCATGATTTTTAGTTAGAAAGCTGAAATTTTTATTTAAAAATGACATATTTACAATTAATATAACATGATTGATATTTATAAGGATTTTATAAAACATGGACTCCTTGGAAAACCATACCACCCTTATTTATGACCTAAATATGACCCCTAAAAGACAAAATGACTTAGGAATAGATATAACTATGACAAAGACTAATAAGACATTAAATGCCATAAAATTGACCATGAAAAACCCTATAACATGTTATTATACCCATATATAAATTTTTTGACTATAGGGGGTTGACCTATTTTGACTTTTGGTCAAAATAGTCAACATTTTTTTATCATCTATTGTAAGTTCATCAAGCTCTTCAAGGAGCATTGTATACTCCATCCAAGCTACATCATGGTACTCAATGGATGTATCTTGACCAACCTCTTGATAAATATGATTAATATGAAAATTATCCTTGAAAATTCCTTTAATCTATTGACGAGACTCAATGTACTACTTCCAATCACCTTTTAGCTCTTTACTTTGGTCAATTTGAATGACACCAAATTGAATAACATATTCATCTTTCTCCTCAAGAACTGTAGGACTATCAATATTCACAAAGTTCTTTATGTAGTCATGATGTGATTTGGAGTCAAATTTTTCAATTTTAACTTCTTTCTTAGTTCAAACCATTTCAAATTCATTCAAAACCTTATCTTGTTTTCCTAGAGAGCCTTTAACATCAAGACCAACTACAACTTCAACAAAGTTATAAGTATTTTTATCTCCCCCTTGAATCATACAATTAATATTATTGTCTAGAGCCTCATATTTGAAAACTAAATTACTTTTTTATTCCCCAAGTGGAGTACCAATGGTTAATTCCTCATCATATACACTTGAATCATATTCATTATCTACAATTGTAGCTTCATATTATTCATTTGACTCCCAGAGGATAGGTTATTCATCAAGAAATGAGATGGTGGAATGGTTATGAATATGTTCATGAGTTTGAGGAGGAGTATAAGGTATGGTATGTGGCTCATGAATAGGCTTGGGGATGGAGAGAGATTCCTTGCAAATTTAAATCTTGGATATTTTTTAATCTTTTAAGAAATCTTGGAGAGAGATAAAATTTATTTTGGCTATGAGTGCCCCATTATTATCAAAAACCACCTCATCCTTTTCATAACCTTCTTGAGGTTTTTTAATGGTTTCAAATTTATCTTCAAACTTCTCAACTAGGACCTAGATTTTATCTTAAATGCCTTCTTGGATAGACCTCCAAGATGGAAAAGTTTTTGGTTCTTGAGGAAGGGAAAATGGGACTTAATTAGGCACAAGGTCTTTTACCTTGACGTCAATTTCATTATCTAGGAACTCTTCATATTGCTCATCATAATACATGACTACTTGATTCCAAGTTAGGACTCTGAACCTATTATGTTATTTTGGATATTGAATTGGCTCTCTTGGAAGCTCTATTTAAGGATTTTCATTGGATTCATGAGGATATAGAGCATAGAAATGCTGATAAGGAACATAATAGGGTTCTTGACACATTTGATCCAACTATATTTTATGCCTCTCCCAAATCTCCACCTTCTCCATTAAAAATGAACACAACTCATTCCTTTATAATGGATCATTAGATATAGCTGAAAACATCCCAATAACTTCTACATATTGAGAAGTTGAACAAACTCTTTTTTCACATTCTAGTACCTTGATCTCCATGTCATCTATTCCATATTGATAGGCTTAGGAATATAGTGGAGGAAGGGAAGGAGGGTAGTGTGGTTGAGGACAAGGTTATTTATGTGCATTATCATAACCATATGGGTAAAGTGTATAATGATCATATCACTGATATGTATTATATGGAGGATAAGGGTGATTCTCTTGGTAGTAAGGAGGTTAACAAGATTGATAAGGATAATGAGGTATATAATTGGGATCATATGAGGGTTATTGATAAGACTGATAAAGGTCATTATAATTCTATTAAGGCTCATTATATGGCTAATAAGAGTCATGGTGAGGCTAATAGAGAGTATCATAGGCTAAATATGTCTCATCAGCTTGCATGAAATTTAAATTCACTTCATACTCATCCATAATAACTTCATCAAGATAATTAATTGAAAACACAAATTACTTTAAACAAGTGCTTGGGATGATAAAACCAATTTATTGATCACAATGTTTCCATTGATGTTTTTAATGCCTTAAAAGGATGATATATAAAATAAAAACACCAAAAATACTTCCACTACTTTAGACCTTAGTCCCACCAGGTGTGCTAATAATATTATCAACTAGATTTTCACCCTTAGAATGTAGTTCAAGCCTTATAAATTTTAAATAACATGGATACAATCCTAGGCTGGGAATGGCCTAATGTTAGATTAAATCTCTAGGTTAAATGTATATCTCCTCTTTATGTATCACTTAGGCTTACACACTAATCTACCCATTTTCTAGGAAAAGAGAGATAAATATGAAACCATTATGAGAATGAGGGCCTCTGTATTTGGCAGAATATGCCTACAACTTAACAATATTGATATCAACCTAAAACCTAATATATTTATCTCATGAAATCATTATCAAACATGGAACCAAATATGAGAATAATGGGAGAAGTAATTCCACATCCTAAAGAATCAAATTCACCTACTAGATTATATGACCTAGCTCATAAGAAGAAAAACTAGTAGGGTACAGTGATTAGCATGAAAAAATAGACAATAAATTTATTAAGAATGGTTCATGAAGTATAGGAAAATATTATTCCAAATAAAAAATGAAAATTAATCATACCAATTGTACTATCCACCACCAAGAGCATTTGACTTGGAATTCCTCTTACTAGTCATACCATCAAAAGACTTGTTGACCAATTTTGCTTGCCTAGTGGAGTGATGGAGAATTGAAATGGCTTAGGACCATTTTTGGAACTTTAAGAGTATTTTAATCATGTAAATGGAGTTAGGGAAGCTAAAGGGTCACTTCATGAGTTTCTCCTATGTGCCATTCTTCCCCATAGGTTGTACAACCGTTAAAACTCCTTTTTCACTTATTTTATTGATTTTTCAGTTAGGAACCTATAAGTTTCAGTTGGCCCTAACATTATTGACAAGGAATATAAGATGATGGATGTTTATAAGGAGTTTAAAACACTTGGAAACCTTGGAAAACTATACCACCCTCATTTATGACCCAAATATGATCCTTAAGAGACAGAATGATTAGGACTAGATTCGACTATGACCAAGACTAATAAGACATTAAATGACATCAAATTGACCATGATACAACCTATAACATGTTACTATACCCATATATCAAGTTTTATACTATATGGATTTGACCTATTTTGACTTGTGGTCAAAATAGTCAATAGTTTTAGTGATTTACCAAGGGTGGTATGCTTGTTATTCCAAGACTAGTAGACTAATCCTATCCATTGGGTCATAGAGTCACTTATACACTAGTTTGATACAATTTTTTTTTTTTGAAACCAAAATAAACACAAAGGAAAGAAACACCAAAGGGAAATAAATATGTGTTCTCAAGAACACTTATTTATCACAACACAATTGAAAGAAAGACACACACACCTAACCTACTATTTATAGGACTAACATTCATTTCCTTAATAGAAAGGATTTAAATGGATCCCATTCATATGTATAGGCATCTCATCTACACTCATCCTTTCTAATTGGAAAAAAATTCTTTATTTTCACTAGATGATGATATATAGTCCACTCTATAAGGTGCCAAATTTGGTATGTGTCCTTGGTTTTGCTTTATTTCCATCCTATTTCAACACTATTTCACCTTATTAGAATGTTATTATAATTAAATTATTGTTAAAATACCTCTTAATTAGTGTTTTTTTATGTTCCATAGCTTAATGACCCTTATATCTAGTCTCTTTTAACTCCATTAATTCTGTCAACCTCACCTCCATTGAAGTGTTCTCATGCAACTCTAGTTGATGTGCCGACTCCAAAGTAGGTATCTCTTGGGATATAAATATCATAGCCTCCCTTCCATATATATTAAAAAAAGGATAATCCCCTATTGACCTCTTGGGAGTTATTTTATTAGCCCATAGGGATATCCTCAATTTAGTATGCCAAGCCCTTTGATTATCCTCCAAAGTTTTCTTGATGATTATGATCAAATTCTTGTTAGTGGATTCAGCCAACCAATTACCATGAGGTTAATAATTGGATGAAGTAATTAAATATATTCCATTATCATTTTCCTAATCATCTCTCCTAACACCCATTAATGCAAGTGAGTTATCTTATATGATAGTAGGAGTGTCAAACCTTGTTATGATACCTTCATAGAACTCTAAGGTAGCATTCTCATTATCTTACTTCAATGACACTACTTCAACCCACCTTGTGAAGTATTCATTTTTTGTGAGTATCCATTTGTGAAAAATAATTAATGGGGGTTTATCATGCCAATGAAATCAATATCCCATTACATGAAAGGTTGATCTACTTGGATAGGCCTTAAAGGGAGAGATACAAGCTTCTATTTTCCTACAAAGAAAGCACATTGTACACACATTCTCACCCAATCATATAAATTCTTGAAGAGGCTAGGACAATAATATCTTTCCCTCATGATCTTGGTAGCTATGGTTCTTCAGGAGAAATGACCTCTTGATGTTCCATCATAGAACTTTTCAATCAAAACTCCAAACTGATCATTATCTATGTATCTCAATAACACACCATTCATGTCTCTTATAAAAATAAAAACATCTACAAGACAATAAGGAATATATTTAAATATGAATTACCTCATTTTAGATCTACTCATACCATTAGGACAATCACTTCTTTGAATAAATTTGATAATATCTTATGTCCAACATTGTAGAGGCAAGGAACCAATTGGTTGGGAGCAATCATGATTAACTAAAGCCTCTTCTTTTTACTCATGGAGATCTGAAGCTAGATGTCCACAAAGGCATTTAACCCTTATAAATTTTGTCACTTTGATATAAACATCATATTCTATTACCTAGTAATCCACCCTGCCCTCTTCCCACTGTGGTCCTTACTCAAGAGAAACCCTTTGGTACTAGGATGAGAGACTATAACATGAATTCTATTGTTTGAAACCATATGCCTTAACTTATTAAATCCACTTAAAATAACAAGGAATTATTTCTCCATAAATGTTTACTTGACTTCATAATCTTCCAAACCTTAAAAAAATAATGCAATTGGTTATTCCACATCTTCGTCATTATTTTGCACTATCATAGTTGAGATAGTATCAAGGTTAGAGAATGAATACAACATTAAGCCTTTAGAAAAATAAAGGTTAATAAGAGTAGGATATTATGTAATTACTTTCTTAATGGACTCAAAATTGATCTTACCTTCCTTATTCCAAGAAAAGACTTGTTTATTTTTAGGTATGGTTGTGATAGGTTTCACCAAAGATGCAAAACTAGGTGTTAACCTCCTTAAAATATTTATCTTACCTAAAAAAATTTGGATTCATCTATTATACAAGTGAAATTATAGGCATATAATATCCTCTATACTTTTAAGATAAATAGTCAAAACATCTTTGGAAATATTATTTCCAAATAACTTACCATCATGGACAACAAAGATGCATTTTTGGGGTCGAGAGATACTCCATACTCCGTAAATAATTCAAACATGTTCCTTAGGTGTTTCATATGTTCATTATAATCCTTATAGAACATTTTTATATCATGTATATAAACCAACAACATTTCATTGATTAAACCTTTTAAGGCCATGTCCATTACTCTTTAAAAGGTGGCACAAACATTTGACAAACCAAAGGGCATATTCCTATAAGTAAAACTCCACCAATTTATAGTGAATTTTTTCTTAAACTAATAATCCTCATTAAATATATTATTATTATAACTATAATATCCATCTAGGAGAGAAAAACATTGATAACCTGAAATAATTTGTAAAATTTACTGCATTGAGGGTAAAGGATAGTGATCTTTGAGTGACACTCTATTAAGATGTCTAAAGTCCATGAAAATTCTTATCTCCCCATTAATATTTATAAAATTCACAAGTTTATCTACCCATGTTGAATTCTTGATAGGAAATATTATTTCATATTCAAGGATTTTGGTAGGCTCTAGCCTCATGAGTTGTCCAACCTTGGGGTTAACGGGCCTTTGTATTTTCCTGACCATTTTAACTCCATGTTCCAATTCAATGGTGTGGTGTGCTAGGATATGATAAAATAATTTTAGGTCATTATAATCCAAATCAAATATTTCATTAAACCTTTTACACAAATAAATGAATATTTGCTTCTCCAATGTAGAACATAACTTCCCTAGTTTGAGGAGTTTGTCCTTAAAGATGAAGACCTTTTCATAGTTATCCTCTTTTGTATACATACTCACATTTTCCTTATTCCTTTGATCATATTAATTAAATATAATTTCCAAGGTCACCAAGTTCTTAGGTATCTTGTTTGTTCTTAGTTTCATAATATGATCATCAAACTATTTTTGGAGTCTCTTTTGATTTCTTAAGGAAAACTTCGCTTCATTTTTCAAGAATTATGCAATGTGTTTGTCACTATAAAATAATTACCAAGACACCTCATTATCAGATATTTAATGTCTAACAATGATATTGATGTGATATTTCTTCCCCTCCTCTTTTATGTGAGTTGGTATATCAAATTGTGTTTCTATAGTAGCTAGTCTATCAACATGATTATTTTGTTCCCTTGGGACTGATTATATGTTGAATGCATTGAAGTCTTCAATAAAATCCCATACCCTTTGATTATATGACTTGAGAAAAGGATTTTTTTAAGCAATCACTTTCCTAACTTGATGAACAAATAATTCACTATCTCCATATACTTACAAATTCTTGATTCCTTTTCTCCTTGGGCATTGAAGGCCATGAATCAAACCTTCATACTCAATCACATTTCAAGTGAAACTAAAATGGAACCTATATGAATAATAGTAATTTGGTAAAATGGGGAGACCAACATAACACTAGTTCATACACCTATTTTAGTTCTTGATCCATTAAGAAACATTTTCCACATCTCATCATTCTCACCTTCTTCCTTGGCAAGTAGGGGTATTGGTATTCCTTACTCATGTAGTCAATACACTCCTAAATAAATTTACTTCATGAGAGAATAAGGGTTATTCTCATAAGTGTTATTAACATATTCATCATGAAACAAATCATAAATGCCTTTGATCTTGGAAGAAGTGCAATCATCCACAATAGAAACCTTTTCCTTATTGATTACATAATTCAAATTTGAACTTGTTTCAACATAGGGATCAATGTGAAACCTTACAAGAGGCTAAGTTATTACTATTAACTATTATAAATATCTTCTCATAAAGACCAATAACAACCAGTAATATGAGAGATAACCACCTATCTTGGCTATAAAATCTCTTAAAAGGTAGATTGTAAAATGAGTAGGAAGGTCAAAAACAATAATGTCTCGAAGGATGGGAAAACTAGGAAAATCAAGGAGGAAAAAATTCAAGTTTTTGATCAACCCTATTATATTTTTAGGTGTACCATATAATTTAATCACTCCTTTGATATGGGGTTCCCATTTTAGGCCCAAATTATTAGCTACAAGCTTGGGCATGACTTATGTAGAAGTACCACTATCAACTATGCAATTGTGGACTAGTTTATCACCCGCTATGAGAGAGGTAAAATCATGGAGGTTTATTAGATTTGGTAGATTCTTACAAAATTTTATTATGGGAATTTTTAATATATACATAACCATGACTATTTCTTGGAAGTGAATAACTAGTAGGGATAGTGGATAACTATTTTTGTAAGACCTTTTTTTGGCCAAGCATATGAAGGACATCCCAAAGGGAAATGGATGTCTTGGTATTATTAAATGAGTCCATAATATTTAGAGTAGACATACCTACTTTTTATTGGGAACTTGGAGGTAAGGAAATTTTTAGAACTTAAGGATTTGAATTATTTTGAATGGTCCTTCCAACATTCTGATTTGGAGAAGGTGTAGGAGAGTTTGGTAGTACCATGCTTATAGCCATGCCTTGTTTCCTTGTAGGAGGATTGGATGAAATTACAGGCACATTATTATCACTTCCTAAAGCCTTATTCTTGACTCTATTTTTGTCTAAAATATAAGTTCCTTGATTGATAAAAAAAGTGTCCTCAAATAAGAAGTTGATGAAGATCTCCCCTTGAGGTTGTCCACCTTCACTTGTTTACATCATGAATTTATCTTCAGATAATAGAAGAGTATTGAATCCTCCTTCATCAACTAGAGCTTGCTATCCACCCTCATTAACATCCATGAATTGGCCTTGTTTCTAATCTTCTACTTGCACCAATTTATTATTAACCGATACCATTATTATTATATTAGAAATTAAAGTATGATAATATTCATTAGTAGGCCTATTAAAATTAAGACACCCTTGACCTCTCACTTTCTGATATTATTGACTATATTATTATTTTTAAGGATAAGGATTTTGATAGGAATCTTGTTTCTTATTGTATTTCCTAGTTTGATCCTCTAAGGCTATAAATATTGCTCTTCAATCAACATCATCTTCTTCCTTCCTAGGAGTAGTCTTTGGCTTGGCATTAGCATTAGAAATTTGAGAAATGTTTTGAGAAATAATAGGAACATTAAGTAGTAGAGTCATAAACACCTAAAGAGGTAACTTTCTTTCTTGAATGAGGCCATTCTCAACTCTAATGGCAAGTTCATATGATTCAAGAAGATTGAAAAAACACATGGATTAAATCATGATGGAAATATCAGTACCAATGGATCTCAATTATGTAGGAAACACAAAGTTAATAGGTGGTCTCATAGGAGGAAGCAATCTATACCAGGTATTTTGAAACCTCTCATTTAAGTCATGCATTTTTTCCTTGGGGGCTATTTTAATCACATTGAGTTGATGTGTGAGAGAAGTATGGTCAATTTAATCTTCAAAAATTGAAGTTAGAAACACTCCAAAGTCATCCCATGATGTTATGCATCCACTAGGAAAATTCCTATACCAATCAAGTGCTTTCCCTCTAATGGACATGGTAAGGAGTCTAATGGAAATATTCTCCTCAGTAACATTATGAAAACCATAAATGTTAGAGATATCCTTGATTTGTTCACTAGGTGTGTCATGACCTTCACCATTGAATGTAGGTACACTCATTATAGAATTAGGATATTAAACCAGAGATTAGATTACCAAGTAGACCACTCAAGGTACGTAGCCCAAAGATCACACTCTTTAGTTAATTCTTTATTTCATTATAGAGGTGATATGTTTGATACCACTCAAGGTAAGTAGACCAGAGATTAGATTATTGAGTCCTAGGACACTTTCACACTTTAAGGGAGCCTAATACACTAATCACACTCTATATGATCTATTATAATGATAAATTATTGAATAAGACATGAAAGTATAAGAAAACGCAAGGACATAATCACAAGACTCAACCATTCATCACTTTGCACATTCAAACATGATGTTTATGAACTCAAAAATAGATTTATTTTATTATTCAAAGGTAAAATACAACATCAAACTAGTATGGATTTTCGATACTAGATGTGGTATTAGTCTGCAAGAGCCAAAATGGCTACTACTTATAGAATTTGAGATAGAAGAGGAGAATGAAGTCCAAGAGTCACTAGGACATGTTTCAAGATTATAAAAGGAGTTAAATATGCATGAGAGAGTAATATTGAATATAATATACAAGTTATACTTGGAAAAATGTCCCTTAAAGTATGAAACTCCTAAAATGTGGTGTAGGACTCCTCAGTTGCTTGCATAAAAACTACCTTCATGAATTGGCCCCCTTGGAACATTCCAAAAAAAAATAAGGACAAGTGACATGATTTAAATGAGAGGGATGGGTTATAAATAAGATCCAACATGAATTAGAGGTGTCCCTAATCACCAATATTATTTTACAAATGATTTATCACTACTTACATTCTTAGTCACTCCTCTTGTACTCACCCTTCACACTTGTCACTAATATGGTATTTAATTTTAAAATAATTTCCATAAATAGGAGTGTATAAAACTTTTAAATATCCCTCATGAATTTATATTCCTCATTTATAACTTAAAAGGTCTCCCACTTAGATTTTTCACCTTTTCACTTGCTTATTCACTATGCTAGTTTGGAATGACTAAGATGAAAGTACTAGAAAAATCACTTGTGAGATTATATAATTCAATAAATAGACATTTAATTATATTTTAAATCCCAATATCTCTCCCAAAGTGGATTTCATCCTTTAAAATACCTCCATACCTAAAAAAAACACAAACTTCTCAACAAAATCCATTTTCCACCCTATTTGTACATGTAGGGTATAACATAGTATGATGGGGAGGAGCCCTAGTGCATCCTCTAAAAGTTAAAATCACTTTGATTCCCATTATATTTCATTTGGATGCCTCTCCTTAATTTTTTCAATCGGGTCACTAATAAGGGTTTTAGAGGGTTTAGAGTGATTTTAACCTCTAAGGATTGTTCATACAAGTCTGACATCACATTTGTTAAAAAATTACATAAAATCATTATTAAATACATCCTTTAACATCTCCCAAATCCTCAAATTATCAAATTGTCTCCTCTATAGCTTTAGAAAAAATGAACATACGATGGGTTTATCCAAGTTATGGGAATTTTATTTAAAAAAATTTGTGTCCTGATCACATCAATTACCATTCCAAATCTTTTAAAACCCAAAGCAAACTTTTAAGTCATTGACTGTGTGTATATTTTGCAAGTATAAGCTATAAATTATTCCTGAGAACCTTTATATGCTTTATTTACATTTCATGATCATCATGGGAATTTAAAATCACCTTTGAGGAATATATAACTATTCTTAATACTCATGTTTCATTTCCAACCCAAGGTGCCTTCATCTTTTATTGGCATGTTCAGTTATAGTTAACTATGACTATGTTGTCTTACTTAGGGAGTGACACTTGTAGGTGAAATTTACCTATTAAACCTTTTTTTAATTTCCATAGTACCATTATATATTTATTATTATATCTTAAAAATCATCCTTTTTTATCTATTCACATCAAGTTCATACTATGACATACTCTAAATCCCTTGTTCTAGCTCACTATCATGTCATAGCCAACTCTAGTTGACTATCTTGGAGCAAAAAGGGAATCTTGTAGGTGTGTTTATACTATTTAAATTTTTTCCATTGATATAATACCATTTTAAATTTCTCAAGGTCACTTCATATCATGCTCATGTCAAATTAATTTCTAAGACAGTTAACTTTAGAAAAATGTTCACCCCAATCAATAATAATTGACTTTGTTAGAGTAACAAGGGGGGCTATAGATGTGTTACTGATATTGGTAACTTTTGTTAAGCCTCATAGGATTAATTTGAGCTCCTTAAACTACCCTCAATCAACCAATTCTCATTTCTTCAATCCTATTATCCACACGATTAACTTTATGAGCTTGTAAGTCACCTACAATCAAGCTGTAGGTAATGTTTCTGAGTAATGACACACTTTTAGGTGTTGATGGAGGTCCATACCATGCATTTAAAACCTTGTTGATAATTTATAAAACAAAAATTTCCTCAACTCAGTATAAATATTATTCACGAATGATATTCTATTACATTTCTATCTTAGGGATGCAAAGCTACTTGAGAGCTCAAAATTGTAGAAAATATTAAATGTTTGCAGTGACCAAATGCCAAGAATGGAGGCCTCTAAACATCATGTTATTCAAATAATACACCCACTCTATTTTTAAAAATAATAATACTTCATTAAGGATACAAGGTGGATGTATTCAAAATATTCCCAACATCATTCCACATCATCATATAATCACACCGAAAGTGGTTAGGGCTCTATTTTGATATTTTTTAGGGAAATTATCCCTAAACATAGATTTATTCATTTGTAGTGACTTATCAAAAATACCTACCAATATATGGAATTAAACATGTTTCTCAACACATTTTATAACACTACACACTTCATGAAGGTCTTCTCACATTATTGTATATTTACATGACCACCTTCAAGTCTTTGTGTAAGCTACCTGTAGGTGTGCATAAAGTTATATAAATAGTGACTATGAATATAGGTAGTGTGTATATGATATGTATTAATAACCAATTTTATACTCTATCAAAATTTTCAAATGAGATTTAACAACATTAAAAGGTTTGAAACAAGTTTCCACACCTAATTTTAATGTGACATTCTCCTGAGAGCACCTATAGGTGCACACTAATGGTATATGACTATGTAGATATGAGAATTGACTATCATAGTCCATAATTTGTAATTTAAAGTGTCTTTTATTGATTTTTAATGTTAAATAATGTTTTTAACACCTTTAAATCTTCATTACACTTTCATAACCATGCTCAAAGCCTTCATACACCATGACTACAGATTGAAACTTGTAGGAAGTTGACTGTGATTTGCATATGACTATGTTATTGATAAATTCATGATATTAAGAGACCTATATTTGAAATAAAATTATTTTTATGACATGAAAACATGAATCATATCATATAAAATTCATAGAAAACCATTATGAGAACTAAGGCCTGTGTATTTGGTAGAATATGCTTACAACTTAATAATATTGATATCAACCTAAAACCTGATCTATGTAGTTCATGAAATCATATTAAAACATGGTAATAATGGGAATTGTAATTACACATCCTCTATATTAAAATTAACTAGCTATATTGTATGGACTAGCTCATACAGAAGCAAAACCTACAAGGTGTTGAGATTAGTATGCAAAACCAGATAGTCAAATTATTAAAAATGGTTCATGAAGTATAGGAAACATTTTTTTCAAATACAAGCATGAAAATTAATCAAAAAAGGTGTATTATCCACCACCAATATTATTTGACCTATAATTCCTCCTATTATTTCTACCATCAAAAGACCTGTTGACTAGTTTTACTTACCTAGTAGAGCAATAGAGAAGAGAAATGGTTTTGGACCATTTTTGTCACTTCCAAAGTATTTAAATCTTAGAAGTGGATTCAAGGAAGATAAAGGGTAAATAAATAAGCTTATTCCATGTTCCACTCTTCCCCATAGGTTATACATCCTTTAAAAACTCCTTTTTCACTTATTTTCTTGATTTTTAGTTAGGAACCTATCATTTTTAGTTAGTCCTAACATTCTTTACAATAAATCTAACATGAATGAAATTGATAAGGAGTTTAAAATACTTAGACACCTTGGAAAACCATACCACCCTCATTTATGGCATAAATATGACCCTTAAAAGACATATACTAACTTATGACTAGATTTGATTATGAACAAGACTAATAAGACATTAAATGACATCAAATTGACCATGATACAACTTATAACATGTTACTAGACCCATATATCAAGTTTTGGACTATAGGAGATTGACATATTTTGATTTATGGTCAAAATAGTCAATATTTATTATCATCCATTGTAAGATCATCAAGCTCTTCATGGAGTGTTGTATACTTTATCAAACCTACATCATGGACCTCAATGGATGTATCTTGAAAAAATTCTTCATGAACATGCTCAATAGGAAAATTATCCTTTTAAAGTCCTTCAATATGTTGAAGAGACTCAATTTACTATTGCAAATAATATTTTATCCCTTTACTTTGGTCAAATTGAATGAGACCAAATTGAATACTATCTTCATGTTTCTCCTCAAGAGCTATAGTATTTTCAAGAGTCTCAAAATTTTGTATGCAGTCATGATGTGATTGGGAGTCAACTTTTTCAAGGTCAACTTCTTACTCATTTTAAACCATTTCAGATTGATTCAAAACTTCAACTTGTTTACTTTAAGACATTTAATATCAAGACCAACTACAACTTCAATAAGGTTAGATGTAATTAAATCTCCTCCTTGAAGAATACCATTAATATTATCATCTAGAGCCTCATCTCTAAAAACTAAATTGCTTCTTCCTTCCCCATGTGGAGTACTAATGATGAATTCATCATCATATACACTTGAATTAACTTCATCATCTAAAATTTCAAATTTATCTTCTTCATTTGCCTCCCATAGGATAGGTTCTTAATCAATAAGTGAGATGGTGGGAGGGTGATCGATATGTTCATGAGTTTGAGGAGGAGTATGAGATATGGTAGGTGGCACATAAATATGCTTGGGGATGGAGAGAACTTCCTTGTAACTTGAAATATTTGATATTTTATACTATTATAAGAACTATTGGAGAGAGAGAAAATTTAGTTGGGATATGAGTGCCCCATTATTATCAACAGTGACCTCATCCAAAAAATAGGCACCTTATCCATGCTTATAACTTTGCTACCTGTGTATGAAGATAATCACTACAATTGATGAAAATAGAGGACTAAGGTACTCAATGGGGTGTTAAATCATGTAATGAAACTTTTATTAGAGTCCTAGGGTGTTAAGGAGATCATGACATATATGTTTGAAAGGCTAAGTGGATATACAAGAGGTATTTTTAGCTCCAAAGGTGAAGTGAATATGTTCAGGCATCTTATCCCTAAAATAGGAAAATAAAGGTTCACGCTATTTTATGAGTATCTTATAAAGGTGTTGTAAATAGTTTTGAAGATTATAAATTCCCTTGCCTTATTTCCATATCATTGGATCACATATTTAAAAATAAGTAGGTGGTTTATCATTGTGAATTTCTTGCTAGGAAGGCCTAAAGATGTTCTTTGAACCACTGTTCTTAGGTAATGATTACCTACAAGTTTGAGCAATAAAGAGATAATTTTTTGACAAATTTGAAAACTATACCTTATATCCATGGTTAGAGGTTTTATAATAGTTTAAATAACCATTTTTGACCTAAGATATCATCAAATAGGCTCATAATCTATGTTTAGACCCCTATACACACCTATAGTCTGTACAAACAACCCCAACATCCACCTACAGCTAAGAGTGACCTAAGCATGGAATTTTGATGGTGTCTTATCTATTTAAAGATGAATATAATTATATAAAAGTGATATGTTACCTTAAGGCTTTAATGGAAACCTTAAAATATCATGACCAAGGGAAAATTACACCTATATGATTTCATCTTCCCTAACATAGTTGATTGTGTTGACTGAGGCAAACAGTGAGCATAAAAAATGATAATTATTAATGTGGCATTATCTAATCATGAATACATAAGTAAAAACCAATGTATGATAATATTAAGGGACTCTAAATTGGTTTATAAACATTTTTAAATCCTAATTATGCAACTATACCTATAGGTGCTTTTGCAAATACAAAAACATGATCAGTTGTAATGGTGGTAAGATAGTGAGCAAAGGATGATACTTATAAAGCTGGAAATGTATGGTATTGGTGAATAAAATTATTGGGATATAATTAAGGGTTTTAATTAAGACCATATATCAATATAATCAGATATATATGTGTCAAATTCACCTATAAGTAGGAGAAATGCATAAATAGGGTCAGTTCACCAGTCAAGTATAACCAAGTAAGGACATATTTCCAAGTACAAATATGGGTCATAAGAGTTGAAAAGTATTTTAAAGGTTATAATAATAGTGGAAAAAATATTATATAACCTCATGGTATTATATAAATTAGATAGAGGGATCTAATCATGCATAATCAGTCCACATATGAAATTCCTACACACAGTCCATTTTGCACAAGCCTGCCTTGGAATTTGATATGGTTTTGGGGAAAAATAAAATGATAAAAGGCTGATTTATTATGTGAGAGGTCATAAAAAAAATTATAATTCCCTCAAATATCCATTTTTTCTAGGATAATATGGGTAGTACCCTATATTTTGTCTCAGATAAAGGGTACTTCTTGTGCATAGGCTGGTAAGTTTGAAGAAGGGAGGTGATAAGGTGAAATTAAGGTTGTTTTGACCTTAAAGATAGGTATGTAGAGTTTTAATAAATACATACCAACATTATAGACCAATATTCAAAGAGAGAAACCAAATGGGATGCTCAAAAACCCTAAGGTTGCAGTCAAGCCCATTGGGCAAGGTTTTAACCTAAAGCCAAATGGAGAACCACTTTCATTTATAGTATGGAGTGATCATTATAACCCATATGGTCATGTTTATGTGGTCACTATAGATGTTTTTGAGATATTGAGATTCAAGGAAACCCATCAAAATTCATTTTGGGCTCTAAAATGTAGGCATGTTATTGGACATGGTTTACGCCTAATATCCAATTAGGAGTCATTGACATGATTGGGCTTAGATATGCATTTTAGAATATTGGATCATGTATATGGGGGTAAAATTGAGGTGATAAATATTTTTAAATTTATATAAACCAAAATGAATCCATTTTTGGCTCAAAAGGTAGCATCAGGGATGTGCAAAGCAAGGGAAGAGCTCGATAGGCTAAGTTGAAGTGCTCATATCTTCTTGGAGGATTTACATGGAGACCAAAGGAGTTTGGGGAAGTTATTAGGGGTCATAAACATAAAATTAGTGGAATTAATCTAAAAATTCAATGTTATAACTTTATTATTGCACCTTAAGAGTAAAAATAGGCCTAAAACTCTTATAACCCCCTATAAAGACCTGATGAAGGAAATGAAGTTGGAAAGATAATCTAGTGGCATAGTTTTTTGAGGATGATGATTGAAAATTATAGGATAATATCTCAATATACTCCCCATGCTTTTGGAATATATATAATTGTACTAACAAGGTACACAATAGGGTACTTTTGACTATTTTATGTGTTTTATAGATTCCAGGAGTCTGAAGATGTAATCAAGTTTGGTTAGAAGCTTAGGAATTATATTAACTCACTATGGCCATTTATTACTTCATCAAAAATCCTAAGTGCTTAAACAATATCTCTCATCTTAGACAGCCAAAATTAGCATAGTGACCAAGCTAAGGAGAAGTGTGAAAACTTTAAGTGTGATCCTTTTTAAGGTGTCCCTAATGCTTATTAGGCCATGGAGGGTTTTGATAGGCGTCATCCACTCCCTGACATGGATTTACATGGAAAGAAGATGAATTTTTGGAATCCAATTGTGTAGGATGCATGAAAGAGTAATTTTGTAGAGTGTAGGTAGTGATATCTCCTTTCTAGATGATTTCAGATGACCTAGCCTACAACCAATGCATGGAGAAGCATGTATACAACCTTTCCCTTTCATTCCAATAATCAGACTTGTCCCTAATCAATTTTGGGATGTTCAAACAAGTCCAAATCATGAAGTTAATTTTTTGAGCTAGAATAAGGAGTTTAATACCACTTTTCATAAGCTTCATGAATTGTATGGACACTTGGACTTCCTAAATGTTGACCAAATTTGACTTTTAGGTAAAATTAGGACACCCCTAGTAAAAAAATTAGATTGTTTTATCCTATAATGGGGTATAATGTATTTTCATGAGGTTTTATGTAGGTCATGAGATGTCAATTAATGTTGTACTAGCTTTGGTCAATTAGTTTCTAAGTCCATTTATCATTTTTGGGTCATTTGAGGGCTCAAAATGGTGTATTTAATGATTTGTATATGTTTATTGGTAAATTTTCAAGTGTAAATGGGTGATTTCATTCCTGAGTGTCTAAAAATGTCTAAATTAACTGAAAAAATTGAAATTTATACGTTTGTTAGAAGAAAAGTTAGTTTTCCTAAAGAAAAGGAAGAAAATGACACATGTATAGCTTTTTGGGAAATGTGCCACATGGGAAAGGTCATGGAAAATCTCTCCATCTTCCTAGAACTCATTTTTTATCTTTATTTGAGCTGAAAATACCATTTCCAAGCCAAAACCATTCAACTCCCTTCTTGCTCTTCTTGGCAGATTGGAGTGACTTGCAAGTTTTTACTCGCTATGGTCAACATAGGGTGTTTCAAGAAAAATGATATTTTAAGAATATTATACACTTATATACCTTCAAATAAATATAATAATTTTGATAAATTTCCAACTTTGCTTCATGAATTATCCATTTGACGTGGACCATTCAAAACTACCTACTAATCTACGTACCCTATTAGTTTTTTCATGGTTTGAATAGATCCGTACAAACTAGTTGATTATATTTTCTCCATAAGATTTTAACCATATATTATTACATATCCCATGATTTTTTCATGTTTTTAAGTGTTTTTGTGAGCAAATTCACTTCAAGTCTGTAGACTAGTCTTATGTGTGATGATAAGCCTATTTTCACTATTTCTAGAATTTCATGCTTTGAAAATGGTCACATAGGTTTGTGTTGATTCAATATACATTTTTTAAAGGTCCTCATGGTTCTCTAATACTATTTCCATAGTTTTCAATCCATTTGTCATACCAAAATCACTTATCATCCTTGTCTACCTTATATCAGGTCTTTGAAAAAGGGAATATCATTTTGAACATAAGTTTTAAACACTAGTTTAAAAGTTTCTTTGATTGAGATCACTCAATTAAAAGTTAAAAAATTAATTTTATAGGATTTGGAGCCATTAATTAACATGTTCTTTCCTAATTCAAGGTCCTACCTACATAAAACACCCTAATACACACCTATAAGTCCCTTGACGATGTCATGCAGATTTATGGAAAGGTGTACATATGTTCCAAATTATTATAATGGTTTTGTGTACATTAATATGAATAATGGAAGAATATAAAGTTCACTTGTATGGGAGGTTTCATGTTGTCCATACTTAGTTCATTATAAGCAAACAAAACATCCACCTACAGATGTTGAACAGAGGTCTATAGGCTCTTGAATAGAAGGTTGAAATTATTTTTGACACCCTTATTAAAGTATTATCATGATTAAATACCATATAATTATTTTTTGAATTTTTAATTGGATACATAATATGGGAGGTTATCTAAAAAAGTGTAAGGACCAAATTCTGGGAAATTTTCTCTAAAATGACCAAACAGAGGTCCAAGGGTGTTTTGGAAACACCATACAACAAGGTTGTAACACCTTTTATTCCTATTAATATTCCTATAGTATAAATTATACCTATTAAAATTACCTATTTAAGGTTTTAAATGATAATATAAAGTGGAAAAGGGTCTTTTGGGGTCTCAAAGTTGCTTCCAAACATACTAAAAATTTCCAATGTTGTCTACTGGCTTGTAAGGTTATGAATAAAATTTGACACAAAAGAAAAAAAATGAGGAACATTTTCATTAGATAAATGGTTAAATGAAACATAAAAAACCATGAATGACCTATTTAAAACCTCAGGGATTTCACCTTATATGTTCCAAATCCTCATGTGCACCTCTAGTCTGTACACAGTTTTGAGTGGTCACTTACAACAAGAAGGTAGTGAGTGATAAAATGGATTTATTAGAATGCATAAAACTCAAGTGGAATAACTGGTACAATTAAATTATGACATAATTTAAATAATATTTATAACCATTTATTATAATATCTTAAGGACACAAAACTACCACCTATAGGGGTCAAAGAGACAGGGGCAGTGGAAGGCTCAGTCATATTATCAAGATGCTATATAAGGTGAGTGAAGATATGACATGGTGTGAAAAAGTTGAATGAAGCTTATGAAAATTTTAAAAACTATAAAACAATCTTAGAAACCATTACTTAGTTCTAAATATGAGAAAAAGTGACCTCAAATAGGGTCTAGAAGGGGTTACCACAGTCAAAATAAGGAACTCAGTTGGTTAGGTTCCAATTGTATATGGGGATGAGCATTGGGTCTAAAGTATGGATAACGATCCTAGAATATGAAATAATTTACTATGAACTATTTTAAATATAAATACACATTTTCACCTACAAGTGACCCCCCTTATAATATAATAAGTACAATCAACTAAGACAAGGTAGACAATGGCAAGCAGTGAGGTAGGAAGTGTGTTTAAGTGATGATCTAGAGTCACTCAAGGTGAAATTATGGTTCAATATTAGTGTAAAATGGTAAAATGTTTTTATAAATAATACAATGTATTTTAGGTCCAATTTTAATTAATGAAACACTACTCATAGGCTCACTTTTCTATGTAAGCAGGGTAGAGTTAACACTCAGGCCTAACTGAGTAAGAGTGCAGTCTAAGGTGAAAATATAGTTGGTAAACGTTTTGAACCTAATGAAAACCTATAAAAGTATGGTAACCATATTTATCATCTTATTAATATGCATATATCAAGAAAATAATAACCCTAAATCAAACAAACACAATCTACTTTGCAAACTCCTACATAGTTTACATTATTAGGGGTCTTTTTTGGCTTTGGATGATGTTAAGGGCCTATAGGCCTGATCAGGAGATAGAATTTGGTACAAGGAATCCTTATCGGTTGGATTATACTATAAATTTATTGGTTTTTATTGACAAATAGGGTAATTACCCCTTGTTTTTTCTTAGACATGGTGTACTTCCTCTTGTGCATAAATATGTAGATTTAAGGAAAGAGGGTAATGGGATGAGTTTAAAGTTATTTTGACCTTTTAGGAAAATGTGTAGAGTAATATTACACCAGGAAAATCATGATTAAATTTTAAATGACTAACAAAATCAATCAAGATACTCAAGACCCTCAAACTTACAGTCAGACCTACTAGGCAAGGTCTAAGCCTAGAGGCTAGTTTGAGAGCCATCTTCCTTCCTAGTATGGAGTAAGACTTATAACATATGGATATGTGTTTAGGAATTTAATATATAAGTTTTATAATCCTTTATATATAATAAAAAAATAATGAGGGTCATTTTGACTAAAGGAACAACTCAAGCCTACTATGCATAGAGCAGACTAGTTTCAAAATGCAAGGTCAAACTTCATTCTAACCTTGAACATGATTTTAAATGGATTGAAACAAGTTTATTAGGTCATTATATATATTTTAAATCCTTTTTAAAATAGATGAGACATAAAATAAACCTTTTTTGGGTCTAAAATCATCTCAAACATGCAAAGAGGAAAACTAGCCTAATAGGCCATTTTTGATGCTCATATCTCACATGAGGTTTTTCATGGGAGATAGAGAAGTTAAAGGATGTTATTAGGGCACCCTAAGACCAATTTTGTTGAATTTATTTTCACGTTAGATGTCTAACATTTATGAACCATCCTTAAGAGTGAAAATTGACATAAACCCTCATAAACCCTTACTAAGGACTAGTTTGTGGAAATATAGTAGAATAGATGTTAAAATGGAATATTTTGACTATAATATATATTATATGATGGAAATTAATCCCTAAATATAATTCAAATACTTTTGAGTTGTATGGGTGGTGGCATAAATAATATTTTTCTCACTATTTTGTATGTTTTCAAGGTTATAGGAAGTTTCAAGAGATGTAAGACACATAGATGGAAATATGGAGACTTAAGATAAATACCCAGGTAATTTTCATTCCTTAAAAATGTTCCCGAGTTACTTAAATAGGTGTTTCAACTCAGCTAGTCAAAACTGGCCTAATGGACAAACTAGTAAAGAAGATGAAGAACTTCATGTGGACTCATTTTAAGGTCCCCCTAATGATTATAAGGATATTTAGGGTATTTAAAATTTTCATTCACTACATCCCATGTATTTTCATGGAAAAATGAATACAATTTTGAGGCCAAGTGTGCAGGGTGCATGAGAGGAATTCTTTTAAGACTATAGATGATGATTGCTGACTTTTAATTAATTTTAGAAGACCAAGAATACAACCAATAAATGGAGAGTCATGCATGATGTCCTTAAATTTAATTCCAATAATTATAACTATTTTTAATTATTTATGGGATGTCCAAATAGAGGAAACCATTATGGTAGTTTTTATGTGCTAGATGAGGAGTTTCTTGCCACTTTTCTTCAAGTTTGTGACTTAGATTGACACTTATTGCTACTAACTTTGCATAGTTCATCCCATGGCATTCTCAAATTCACAATTAAATCCTTGTATCATGTTTACAAGTGTTCGTTTGAGCCTTGGACTTCTCTTCTTCTCTCTTTCTCTCTCAAACTCTATAAGAGTTGGCTATTTTGGCATTGTATTAGATGCTTCACCTGAGTATGGTGAATTCCTACTCATTTTTACACATTTTGATAAATAAAATGACTAAATGTTACCTCTTATATGACTATAATTAGTGTTTTTAACTTTAATTTTGGGTTTTCTTAGTGAATACTATGGATTCCTTATCAAGTTGTCACATTTTTTCACCTATTTGTAGACTCTTCTTACAGAGAATGTGAAGTGTTACAAGAGATGTGAATGTTTAAGTGAGTTTGTATTTTCATCATTGCCATTAAAGGTCTATTGTCTAGTCCTCCTAGCATAATACATTCTTCCATAACCTCATAATGTAATATTGATGCAAGAAGACTTAGATTGGAAATGTGTATGTTTTGGTTAGTTTTTTGGTCCCAAGTTTAGAATGAAATTAGTTTGAATTCATAAAATTGATTTGGTGTATCACATCTTTAGTTTCTATTTGATTTTAGTTATATCTCTTGCTTTTCACCCCTAAAGTTAGTTTTAGGTTTAATCTTAAGTGGTACATAAAGGGAACTAGCCCTATCTAGAGACTAACTTCATTCCTTAGGTTACCCACAAGTTGAGAGGTGATTCCATTGTGCCACTTGGATGAGGAGAGATAGGCATCTCCTCAAGGGGTGAAAATCCAAGTGATAATATTTTTTGGCATGCTTGGTGGGACTATTATTCTAAGATTTGAAGGATATTTTGTGTTGTCCTTCAATGCATCAACATTTAGAGGCATATTTTCAAGCATCAATGGGGATTCTGAAGATACATCAACTAATCAAATAACCCAGGTATTCTATTTGAAGATTTTTGATAACCTTTTATTATGTTCCTACTTCCCAATGATGTTTCATGGTTGATCTTGGATTTGATTTTTTTTCTCTACAAGTTGGTGAAACATATCCCTCTTGTCCTATTCCCTATTAATATGAACAAGTTCTTGGTCAATATTTTTATGATAATTATCAGTCCCAATATTACTATATTTATCCTTATCATGAGTTGTATCAATCCTACAACTAGCCTTCTCAATGTCTTGTTCCTAGTTGACCTAATCCTTTCTCCAATCAGCCCATTCACCTTTAAACAAGAAATTTTAAACTATGAAAGGTATGTGATATAGATTGATACTCTAAGGGGATATGGTCAAAGGATTCATAATCATTCCATCCATCAAGTGAGAAATGTGTTTGAGTTAGTCAAGAAAGAGTGGTTACTTATTTAAAGACCCAATTATAAAAGGCTCACGAGTGATATGATAAATGTGAGTGGTTTGATTGCATCTTTAGAATAGAAGCTATACATTCATGAGAGGTAGCCTTACCAAATATATCAACCTTCATACCTACTTCTCTAAGTTCTCTATGAGCCATACATGACCCTTACTCATGACCCAAATCAAGTATATAAAATTCATCCTTTTCCCAATCAATTGGAGGAGATTTGAAAAGAGAAATCTTGTGTTTGAGTTATATCTTTATAGGAAAATTGAGTTGTAAAATATGCATATGCAAGAGTCCATGTTGGTAGCAAAGGAAGTGGAGTTCAAACCCTCATTTACCTCTCACATTACATACCCACCACCTCAAAAGGAGAATCATAATTCCAATGTCTTAAGTTGTAGTAAGATATTGGAGTCATGGGGAAAGGAGGAGAAAATTATTGATAAAGAGGGTGAAATTGAGAATACATATATTCCTAATATATTAAAATGGAGTAAAATAGTAGAGTCATGGGGAAAGAGAGAAGATGGAAGCATTGTCAAAAAGTGTGAAGTGTAAAATTGAGTTGATCTTTTATGAGTCCCTCTCACCCTTCCTCAAGAATATTTTTGTGTTTAATGGCAGCCCTCATGCACTCTGTATCCTCATGATGATTCCTATGATCTTGAAGAGAGACTTTTATAAGAGAACTTAGCCAAGTAAATAGAAGAGCTAGAGATAAAAATGAAGCTACTAAGTCAAGGTGTGATGGAATTTTTAGACCAAAGAGAATATCCTATGACTAAACACATCCCATATCCCCTCCCTCAAGAGCTTCCTAAAGAGCCTCCTAACTTTCACTCTCAATATAATTTAGATTTATATGTGCCACCTCCACCAACTATTTCATCTTGTCCTTACCCTATCACCCTTTGCCTTGATGGACCTATGGTGTGGGAACCAAAGGAGGATCAATTATTTTATAAAGAAAGAGAACTCTTTCTTGAATAAAACCTACCTCCTTGGTAGCCTCATTGGGCTAGATCACATGATTTCAAGATGCCTATTATTGGAATCACCATGAAGGAGGTTAAATATATTTCATCCCTTAATAATAGAGATCAGATTATGATAGCTAGAGTTTATTTTGAAATCCCTCAAGAGGTATTAAGTGATGAAGAGAAGGTAAGTCCTTATGTTAAATATATTTTCTTGGTTGATGATGAATAATGTTTTATTTGTGTTGAATAACCTATCTTGAGGGAGGAAAATGAATAAGAACATGATCAATTCATGGCTGATAAAGAAGACCTCATGAGTAATTATGAGGAGGAGATCACTATAGGGACTTCACTTGGTGAACAAAAAGACAAGTCATAAGTTTTTGCCTCCATATCTAAAGTAGAATGTGCTATCAAGAAGGGAGAACACTTTCAAGCCATCCTTGAAGAAGTGGTAGCCTTGGGAGAGTCTCATGACACTAAGATAGAGGAAATATCCCTTGAAGATGATCTAATCAAAGATGAAGAAGAGGTGATTTCTTGTGTGGATATTTCAAATTGGGTTGATAAGGAAGGATGTCTTCCTTTTTCCAAAGACGAAGAAAAGATCATAAATAATTTCATCATTTTTCAAGATACCATAAATGAACATGGATAAGTTCCTAATTAGTCTTTAGATGATTTCTTTGAATTAGTTGGGGAAGGTTATACTCCTATTCACGGAGGCTATGAGTTGGTCAAACATGGAGAAGGAAACATTGGTATACAAGTAAGTATGAAAAGGAAAATTATTATTTCAAATATATGATTTCAAGGAGAATATGCATTTGATGATGAAATGTTTGAAGTAATAAAGATGGGATATCATATTATCAATAATTTGAGAGAAACATATTAGCTCTTGAAGGATGGAACAAACTCCTATTGGCCTTAATCTTCTAAGGAACAAGAAATCAATCCTCTTGGAGACATGCCTACTAAGGGGATACAAGTTAACTATGAAATGAAGTGTGGGTAGAAAAATGAAGTGTGTGAACATGTTCAATAGAAATATATCTACATTGGAGACCTATTTAAGGATAACCTACTTGAGATCAAATCAAATGAAGTGTTAAGGAAGATCTCTAGTCCACAAATCATTCAATCCAAAGAGAAGCATGATTGGCACTATTTTTCATCTCACTATGAAGATGATTCAAGAAATTTTCCTTTTGATACTAGAAAGGAGGTATGCTTAGTTTCTAGTTATACATAATAGGTTGTTTCCTAATTCCCCTAAGTGCTTATGCACATGTGTGTGTCTTGCGTGTTTGCTTTATTTGTTGTGTGTGTCCTTTTCCTTTGTGTGGTTGAGGTAGTATTAGTGTCTTGTCTTGATCAAAGGTTTGTGGTAAATGGTTAAATTTTCCCTTATTTGTCTCAGTCTTTAGACGGCTCCAAATCCCAATAGACTAATAAAGCTATTGGTATATTTAGTATAGCAGGCATACTACCCCTATGAGTCACCAATTTATTAATCAAATTTAAATTTTAGGTCAACTTAGGTCACCCATAGTAAAAAACATGATTTTTTGGCCTATAATGGGGTATAATTTATTATCATGAGGTGTTTTATATGTCATGAGATGTCAATTAATGTTTTACTAGCTCTGGTTAATTAGTTTCTAGGTCTATTTATCATTTTTGGGTCATTTAAGGGGTCAAAATGGTGTATTTAATGTTTTTATAGGTTTATTAGGAAATTTTAAAGTTTAAATCAATTATTTCATGCCCCATGTGTCCAAAAAGGTCTTAAGTAACTGAAAAAAACTAAAAGTTGTAGGTTCATTAGAAGAAAAGTTAGTTTTCCTAAAGGAAAAGAAGAAAATGACACATGTACAACTTTTTGGGAAATTTACCACAAGGGGGAAGGTCATGGAACACATATAAATATTCCTAAAACTCATATATGCTCTTCTTGATAAACTGAAGTGACTTACATGTTTCTGCTTTGTAAAGTCAACACTGGGGGTTTCAGGAAAAATTATCATAGGGACATATTATAAACTTAGAGACCTTAAAATACATATAATAATTTTTAGAAATGGTAAATTTTGATTTATGAACCATCAATTTAAAGTGGATTGTTCAAAATTACCTGATAATCTATGCACCCTATTGGTTTTCTCTTAGTTTTAATAGATCCATACAAACTAGTTACTCATATTTTCTCTAGAGGATTTTGGCCATGTATCCTTATGTATCCCATTTTTTTTCATGTTTTGAGGTTTTTTAATGAGTAACTTCACTTCAAGTCTACAAACTAGTCTTGTGTGTGATGAGAAGCCTATTTTCAATTTATCTAGAATTTCATGCTTTGCAAATGATCACAGAGGTTTGTGTTAGTCCCATATACATGTTTTAAATGTTCTCCTAGTTATTCTCACCTTTAAAATTAATCTGAAAAAGCAATTTCCATAGTTTACAAGCCATGTACCATACCATAATCACTTGTCACCCATGTCTGCTTTGTATTAGGTGTTTGAAAAAGGGAATATCATGTTCAACAAAGGTTTTCAAATCTGGTTTCAAAGTGTCCTTGATGTATTTAACTCACTTAAAATTTTAAAAATGAATTTGAGAGGTTTTGGAGCCATTCCTTAACATGTTCTTGCCTAATTCAAGGTCTTGCCTACATAAAACACCCTTATACACACGTATAGGTCCTTTGTTGATGCCATGCAAATGTATGGAGAGGTGTACATATGTTATAACTTGTTATAATGTTTTGGTGTAAATTAATATGTTTAATGTAAGAATACAAATTTCACTTGTAAGGGAGGTTTCATGTTGTCCATATCTAGTTCATTATAGGCAACCAAAACATCCACCTACACGTGGTTAAATAGAGGTTTATAGGCTCTTGAATAGAAGGTTAAAATTCTTTTTGACACCATTATTAAAGCATTATAATAATGAGAGACCATAAAATCCTTTTTTGAAGTGTTAATTGTATAAATAATATGTAAGGTTATCTAAAAAAGTATAAGGACTAAACAGAGGTCCATGGGTGTTTTAGAAACACCATACAACAAGGTTGTAACACATTTTATTCATATTATTATGATTAGAGTATAGCATAAACCTAGGAAAAGGAGATATGTAAGGTTTTAAATTATAATGGAAAGTGGAAAAGGGTCTTTTGGGGTCTCAAAGTTGCTTCTAAACATACTAAATTTTTCCAATGTTGTCTCTAAGCTTGTAAAGTTATGATTAACCTTTGACACAAAAGAAAGAGAGGATAATTTTCATGTTGGTAATGGTTTAATGAAACAAAAAAAAATCATAAATGACCTAATTAAAACCTCAGGTATCTCACCTTCTATGTTCCAAATCTTCATGTGTACCTCTATTCCATACACAGGCCTAAGTGGTCACTTACACTAGGTAGGCAATGAGTGATAAAGTGGATTTCTTGGAATGTATAAAAATAAAGTGGAAAAAATGGTACATTTAAATTATAAAATAATTTAAATAATATTTATAACCATTTATTCTAATATCTGAATGAGACAAAACTACCACCTACAAGGGTCAAAGAGACAGGGGCAATGGAAGGCTCAGTCATGTTATCAAGATGTTATATAAGGTGAATGAAGACATGGAATGGTGTGAAGAAGTTGAAGGGATATTATGAAAAGTTTAAAAACTAAAACACATGATTATACACCATGAAAAAGTTCCAAATATGAGCAAAAGTGACCTACAACAAGGTGTAGAAGAGGTTGCCACAGTCAAAACAAGGAGCTCAGTTGGATAGGTTCCAAGTGTTTATGGGGATGAACATTGGGTATAAAGTATGGTTCATGATCCTAGAATATGAAATAATTTTATATTAAATATTTTAAATTTAAATACACATTTTCACCTATATTTAACCCTCCTTTGAAGCTAACAAGTATAGTCAACTGAGACAAGGTAGACAATAGCAGGCAGTGTGGTAGGAAGTGTGTTTAAGTGATGAGCTAGAGTCACTCAAGGTGAACTTATGGTTCAAGATTAGTGTAAAATGGTCAAGGGTGTTTATATATAATAAAATGTACTTGATTTCTAAGTTTAATTCATGAAACACTACTCATAGGCTCACTTTTCTATGTAAGTAGGGTATAGTTAACACTTAGGCCTAACTGAGTAAGAGTGCAGTCTAGGGTGAAAATGTAGTTGGTAAAGGTTTTGAACTTAATGAAAACCTATAAATGGATGGTAAAAATTTTATCATCTTATTAACAAGCATATACTAAACAAATAATAACCCTAAAGCAAACAAACATAATCCACTTTGTAAACTCCTATACATTTCACTTTATTAGGGGTCTATTTTGGTTTTAGATGATGTTAAGGGCCTATAGGCCTAATAAAAATATGAAATTTGGTATAGGGAATAATTATAGGTTTAATGATATTATAAAATTATTATATTTTATATATATAGTGGAATTACCCCTTATTTTGTCTCAGATATGGGGTACTTACCCTTGCACATAAATAGGTAGATTTAAGAAAAGAGGGTAATGGGATGAGTTTAATATTATTTTGAAATTTTAGGAACATGTGCAGATTTTTATTACACTAGGAAAACATTTTTAAATTTTTAAGTAATAATAAAACCAAGCAAGATATTCAAGACCCTCAGACTTATAGTCAAACCTACTAGGCAAGGTTTAAACCTAAAGGTCAGTTTGAGAGCCATCTTCCTTAATAGAATGGATTAATATTTATAACCTATGGATATGTGTTTATTAATTTAATATTTAAATGTTAAAATCCTTGATATACAATAAAAACATAAGGAGGGTCATTTTGACTAAAGGAACAACTCAAGCCTACTATGCATAGTGAATCCTAATTAAAAATGCAAGGTCAAACTTCATTCTAACCTTGAAAATTATTTTAAATATATTAAAATATATTTATGAGGTCATTATATATATTTTAAAGCCATTTAAAAACAAATGAGACATCAAATAAACCGTTTTTTGGTCCAAAAGCAACTCAAGCATGCAAAGAGGAAAACCAACTCGATAGGCCATTTTTAATGTTCATATATCACATGAGGTTTTTAATGTGAGACAAAAAAGTTTAATTATATTAGTAGGGTACCATAATACCAATTTGTGGAATTTATTTTTAGGTTAGACATCCAACTTTTATGATCTATCCTTAACAGTGAAAACTAACCTAAAACCCTCTAAAACCCTTGCTAAGGACTAGTTTGAAGAAATATAGTTGAATATATTAAAAATGGGATATTTTTACAATAATATATATTATATGATGTATATTAATATATTAGGCTACTTCACATACTTTTTAATTGTACGGAGTTGTTTAGATGGGGGTAGAAATAGGCTTTTTCTCACTATTTTGTGTCTTTTTTAGGTTTTAAGAAGTTTCAAGATATGTATGACACATGGATGGAAATATTTATAATTAATATAAATCCCAATGTAAGTTAAATTAATTTAAAATTTTCAAAATTTCCTCAAATAGGTGTTTCAACTTGGCCAATCAAAATTGGTCTAATGGACAAACTAGTGAAAAAGATGAAGAACTTCATGTGGACTCATTTTAAGGTGCCCTTGATGCTTCCAAGGATATGGAGGGTCTTTAAACTTCTTTTTCACTCCATCCCATGTATTTTCATGGAAAAATAAATCTAATTTTGAGGCCAAGTGTCAAGGGTACATCAGAGTAGTTATTTTTAAACTACAAATGATCATGGTTGACTTTAAGTTGATTCTAGAAGACCAAGCATACAACCAATACATGGAGAGGAATTTTTTATTTCCCTAACTTTAATTAAAATCATTATAAAGGGTCTTAATTATTTATGGGATGTCAAAACATAGGGAATCATTATGTCAATTTATTTGTACAAGATGAGGAGTTTTTTGCCACTTTTCTTCAAGTTTGTGACTTAGATTGACACTTGTTGCTCCTAGCCTTTCATGGTTAATCCCATGGAATTATCACATGAAAAATTAAATCCTTGGATCATCTTGAAAAGTTTCCTTGTGACCCTTGGACTTCTCTCTCTCTCTCTCTCTCTCTCTCTCTCTCTCTCTCTCTCTCTCTCTCTCTCTCTTCTCTCTCTCTCTCTCTCTCTCTCTCTCTCTCTAACTTTATAAGAGTTAGCCATTTTGGCATTGTATTGGATGTTCCACCTGAGTATGGTGAAACCAGGATCATTTTTATACCTTTTGATCAATAAGATGATTAAGTTTTAACTCTTACATAACTATAATTAGTGTTTTTTACTTAAATGTTGGGTTTTCTTAGTCAAGACTATGGATTCCTTAGCAAGTTTTCACATTCTTCACCTATTTACAACCTCTTCTTGCAAGGCATGTGAAGTGTTCTATGAGATGTACATGTTTATGTAAGTTTGCCTTTTCATCAATTCCATTAAAAGCCTCTTGTCTAGTCCTCATAGCATAAGACATTATTCCATAACCTTATAATGTATTATTGATGTAAGAAGACTTGGATTGCCAATGTGTATGTTTTGGTTAATTTATTGATACCAAGTGTAGAATGCAATTGGTTGAAAGTAATCAAATTGGTTTGGTGTATCACCTCCTTAGTTTAGATTTTATTTCAGTTATCTCTCTCCATTTTCACCCCCAAATTTAGTTTTAGGTTCAATCTTAAGTGGTACATAAAGGGAGCTAGCCCTATCTAGAGACTTACCTCATTCCATAGGTTTCCCACAAGCTTAGAGGTGATTCCATTATGCCACTTGGATGAGGAGAGATAGGCATATCCTCAAGGGGTAAAAATCCAGGTGACAACATTAAAATTTCATGGTTAATACCACATCATCTTCTCATACAAAAGTAACTCATGTTCTCATCTTGACAAGTGTCCTTGTGATTCTTGGACTTCTCTCTTCTCCTCTCTCTCTCTCTCTCTCTCTCTCTCTCTCTCTCTCTCTCTCTCTCTCTCTCTCTCTCTCTCTCTCTCTCTCTCTCTCTCTCTCACACACACACACACACACACACACACAAGTTCTATAAGAAATAGCCATTTTTTGCATTTATAACTTATTATCTACCTATTCATGGAAAACACTTACTCATTTTCATACTATTTGATCAATAAGAATAATTATTTTAACCTCTTCATGACTATTCATAGTGTGTTCTACTTGAATGTTGGATCTCTCTTAGTGAAGACTATGGATTCCTTAGCATGTTATATCATTCTTTCATCTTATTTGTAATTGGAAGACTTATTCTCTTAGGGCATGTGAAGTGTTCTAGGAAGTGTTAAGGTTGAGTGAGTTATTGTATTCACAGTGTCATTCAAGGCCTCTTGTCTAGTCCTCATAATGTAACATTGATGTGAAAATATGCAAATTGGAGAAGTGTATGTTTGGTTAGTCTCTTGGTTTCATATGTAACATGTAGCTAGTTCTAATTCATCAAATTATTTGGTGTATCACCTCCATTAGGATAGTTTGTTGTTAATTTTCTCTCTCCCTTCTGCCCCCCCACCCCCAAAGTTTAGGTGTAATAGTGATCTAAAGTGGTACATCAAAGGAGATAGCCCTATCTAGAGATTTAACTCATTCTTAAGCTACCCATAAGCCTAGAGGTGTTTCCATTGTGACACTTAGATGAGGATATCTTAGGCATCTCCTCAAAGGGTGAAAATATAAGTGACAATAGTTTTTGGCATGCCTAGTGGGACTCTTCATCCAAGAGGTTGAAATATTTTTGGTGTTATATTTTAATAATCAGCCTTTGGAGACATCTATCAAAGCATCAATGCCAAATCTGAGGATACATTATTTGTTAAAGTATCCAAAGATTCCTTTTGAATATTTTTAGTAATATATTTCTTTGTGTTACTGATTTTGATGAAGTTCCATGGCTGAATTTGGTGTTGAGTTTTGTTTCACATAAGTTTTTGAGGTATATCAAGCCTATAACAGTCCCTATCAACCTTGTTATGATTATTACAAGCTCAAATATGACCATTATCATCTCATTCATGAATTATATGAGTCCATTCATGAAGTATATCAGCCCTAAAATCAGAATTCTCCATATCTTGCTCCTCTTAGTCAACCTAGTCACTTCTCAAGTCAATCTATTTCCACTTTCAAGAAAACACTTTTGGGCTATGAGAAGTACATGTTGGACCTTGACACATAAAAGGGATATGGTATAGAGGTTTCATATTCATCTTAGTCATAATGTGAGAGATGAATTAGATTTGGTCAAAAGAGAGTGGGAACCTATTGAGAGAGCCAATTGTCAAAGGCTTACAACTGAGATGCTAGATGAGAAAGGTTTGATTTATTCCTTAGAGGATAGGCTAATAATTCATGAAAGGCAGCCCAAAAAATCCTATCAAACTTCATATCCACTTCCCAAATATTGATATCAATCATATATGGCCCCTATTTATGAGCCCAATCAGGCTTACCAAAGTCATCCTTTTCCCCATCATTTGGAAGAGACAGAGTTGAAAAGAGAAACCTTATATTTGAAGCTAATCTTGATAGGAAGATTGAGTTAGATATTATTCATATGAAACATTCTATGTCATCAATAAAATAAGTGAAATCTAATCCCTCATTTCTCTCTCCCATTACATCCCCACCTCAAGAAGTGACCTCTAGCTATGAGATTCCAAGTTGGAGACAAGGTGGAAAATCCAATCCTAAGGAGATTCCAATTTCATTAAAAACTTCATCCACTTCTAAAATTGCATAAAAACCTTAATAAAATACTTCTAATCCTAACATCCTATGTTGTAATAAGATAGTGGAGTCATGGGGAAAGAAAGAGGAGAAAAGTCTTGATAAAGAGTGTGAAGTTAAGAAGGAGCATGATCCTATACAAACCCTTACCATCCTTCCTCAAGAAACCTATTTTCCTCCATATGAGCCCTCTTTTACTCCTCATCCTAATGAATATTCCTATGAAATTAAAGAAAGACTTTTCCAAGTGAACCTATCCAGGAAAATTGAAGAGTTAGACTTAAGGATGAAATTGTTGAGTCAAGGTGTGATGAAAGGCTTAGACTAAAAAGAATATCCTATGCCTAAACAAACCCCATATAACCTACTTAAAGAGATTGATCAAGATAAATTAGATGTGAATGAATTGATTTTTAAGTGGAAGGAAGAAAAACAAGTTTTTTTATCCCAAGGTTTGCCTCCCCTTCTTCAAGAGCTTTCAAAAGAATCCCCTACTTTTCACTCTCAATCTAATTTTGAGTTCTATGTGCCTCCTCCACCAAATAGTTCATCTTGTCCTCACCCCATCACTATTTTCCTTGATGTAACTATGGTATGGTAACATAAAAAGGATTATTTGGTTGATAAAAACTCAGAACTCTTTCTTGAATAAAGCCTAGCTCCTTGGCATCCTCATTGGACTAAGTCAAATGACTTCAAGATGCCTAGTCTTGGAATCACAAAGAAATAGATTGAAGATCGTGTAGCCCTTGAGAACCAAAGTATTTTTGTAGAGGTTTATATGAAACTTGATATCCCTCAAGAGGTTATAAATTCTAAATAAGATGTGGTTTCTTGTGTTGAATCTTCAAATGGGGTTGATAGGAAAGAATGTCTTCCTTTTTCCAAACAAGAAGGAATAGTCCATTATTCTTCCATAACTATGTAATATATTATGGATGTGAAAGAACAAGTTACTAATCAAAATTTGGATATTTTTTTTGAAATAATTGGATTATGTTATAATCCTCTCCAAGGAGTATATGATGTAGTCAAATATGGAGAAGGAAACCTTGGCACGTAGGTGAGTATCCAAAGGAAAAATAACCTTTCAATTTTGTACTTCCAAGAGGCATATGCATTTCATGATGATATGTTTGAAGTAATAACAATAGGATATCATATTATCAATAATTTATGAGAAAAAAATCATCTCTTAAAGGATATAACAAGCTCTTACTAGCCTCAATCTTCTAAGGAACAAGAAACAAATCCTGTTGAAGTCATGCCTACAAAGAAGATGCAAGTTGACCATGAGATGAAGAGTGGGTAGTAGTATGAGGTTTGTGTAAAATTTTAGGAGGAAAATATATAAATTTTAGACCTATTTTAAGATGATATACTTGAAATCAAGTCAATAATAATGCCAAGGAATAGGTCTGATCTAAAAATCATCTAATCCAAGGAGAAACACACTTGGCACTATGATCCATCTCATCAAGAGGATGATTAAAGAAAATTTCCTTTTAATCCTATAAAGGATGTTTGATTAATTTCTTTTTTTGCATAGTATTTGGTTTTATAATTATCCTAAGTGCCTTGATCACATGTGTGTGTGTGTGTGTGTGTGTGTGTGTGTCTTGTTAGTTAGTTTGCTTTGTTTTGTGTGTGTTCTTTGATTTATGTGGTTGAGGTAGTTAGGTGGTATTGTCTTGATAAAAGGCTATGGTAAAATGTTTCCTTATTTTTATTTAGACTCTATATTAATTTATAATACAAATTGACTAATAAGGCTACTGGTATAGTTAGTATAGCAGGCATACTACGCCTATGAGTCACCAAGTTGTTGACCAAATTTGACCCTGCGGCCCAAATTGGGGCACCTATAGGTAAAACCTTGAGTCTTAGTTTTTGTTTTGGGTATAATATTATGTAATATGATGTATTATATGTATTTTTATTTTATTACATATCATATTAGCCTTGGTCAATTAGTATTTTAATTTATTTATCATTTTAATTCATTTTAGAGGTCATAAATATGCATTAAATAAGTTGTACAGCCTCCTAGGGAATTTTTAAATTGTATTAAAGGTTATTTAAGATTAAATATGTCATAATATGTTTTAATAAACTATTGGTAATTGAAATTGGTAGGTTATTTAGAAGAAAAGTTAGTTTTCTTAAGAAAAGACAAGATTTTGCCACTTATACGGCCCATGGAGAAGTGTACCACATGGGATAAGGTTTTAATATGACTATTAAAATTTATAATACTAATATCAGTGCTTGAAATTATTTATAAGTTCTAAAAAAGTCACAAAACCATTCTACTCCTTTCTTTCCCTTC
The DNA here is from genome assembly GCA_037957365.1 of Torreya grandis. Classification (NCBI taxonomy): domain Eukaryota; kingdom Viridiplantae; phylum Streptophyta; class Pinopsida; order Cupressales; family Taxaceae; genus Torreya; species Torreya grandis. Next base: position 374,606 of record JARHVA010008671.1, on the reverse strand, counting down.
TAGACATGCAAAATTGATCAACAGGTTCATGCTTAGTATAGACAACTGAAGAGGTTTCAGGTCAAATTATTTTGGGAGGTGTTATTAAAATAAAATAAATTAATTTCCATTCCAGTATTTTTAATAATTATTCCTTGTGCTTTATGATCCATCATCATGAAGTTGACTATGTTTTTTTACCTGCTAATCTATGCACCCTATAGGTTTTACTCCATTTTGGGCAATTTCATACGAACCAATTAGTGATGTTGAATATAGAGGATGTTTAATATATTATCAGATTCCCTCCATGATTTTTTTTAGGTTTTATGATGTTTTAGTGGTAAATCATCTCATGTTGGTATATTAGTCTCATTTAGGATGATAGGTAGGTTTCCACTATCTATAAAGTTCCTCATTTTGTCGAAATAGTTATAGATTATGTAGATAGGTTCATCACCAGTTTTAAATTTATTCTTTGTCCACTCCTCTTTAAATTTCATTCTCTAAGACAAATTCTCCATGAAAGTGCAATCATATGTAACTTACCATTTAGGTAGCCATTAATGAACATGTATAGGTGCCATGAAGGAGGAAAATCACATTGAAATGGATGTTTTGAAGTTGTTTCCAAGACCATAATAATTATTTTCACCAATTTTTATAATTTGATAAGAGTTCAAGTCTTTTCATGAGGTCTAAACTATACACATTATCCACTTACATTCACTACCTGCATACAACTCAAAATTTGTGCCTACAAGTGTCCTCTTGAAAACCAATCATTTTGAAATGATATTTTGAGATAAGAAAAGTCCTTGAAATTAAAATGAGTCTATTTTAATTTTTTATAAGATATTAAAACTCACAAAGGTCACAAAATAGGCACCTGGTCCATGCTTGCAACTTTGTTGCCTGTGTATGAAGATAATCACCTATAGGTGATGAAAATAGAGGACTAAGGTACTCAATGGGATGTTAAGGCATGAAATTAAAATTTTATTAGAGTCCTATTGTTATAAGGATATCATGACACAAAGTTTTGAAATTATAAGTGGATAAAAAACATGTATTTTTAGCTCTAAAAGTTAAATGTATATGTTTAGGCCTCATCCCTAAAATAGGAAAATAGAGGTTCAATACATTTTGTGAATATCTTATAAAGGTGTTGTAAATAATTTTAAATATTATAAATTACCTTTAATTTTTTAACTATAATATGATCACTTCTTGGAAAAATAAGGATGTGGTTTATCCCTATGAATTTTTTACTAGGAAAGCCTCAAGATGCTCTTTGAACCATTGTTCTTAGGGAGTGACTACTTACAAGTTTGAGCTATAAAGAGACATTTTTCACCAAAGTTGTAAAATATACTTTGTATCCATGGTTAAAGTTTTATAATAGTTTAAATAACCATTTTTTACCTAATATATCATCAAAGAGGCTCATAAGTTGTGTATAGACCCCTATACACACCTACAGTCCATATAAACAACCCCAAGATCCACCTATGGCTGAGAGTAACCTAAGCATGGTATTTTGATGGTGTCTTATCAATTTCAAGGTGAATAAAGTTATATAAAATTTATATATGACCTTAATTATTCAAGGGGAACCTTCAAACATCATCACTAAGGGAAAAGTATACCTATAGGGTTTCATCTTCCCCAACATAGTTGATTGTGTTGATTGAGACAAATAGTGAGCATAGAAAGTAATAATTCTTAATGTGGCATCATATAAGCATGAATAAATATTTATAAACCAATGTATGATAATAATAAAGGACACTAAAGGGGTTTATAAACATTTTTCAATACAAATCATGCAACTATACCTACAAGTGCTTTTACAAATACAAAAACACAGTCAGTTGTAGTGGTGGTAAGACACTGAGCAAAGGTTGATACTTATGAAGTTAGAAATACAAGGTATGAGTGAATAAAATGAATAGGATATCATTTAGGGTTTTCATGATGACCTTATATCAATGTAATCAGCTCAAGATGTATCAAATTCACCTATAAGGAGGATAAATACACAAATAGGGTTAGTTCACTAGTCAAACCTAACCAAATAAGGACATATTTCCAAGTACAAACATGGGTCATACGAGTCAAAAACTATTTTTAATGTTCTCATCATGGTGGAAAAAATTTCAAAGACACTAATGGTATTATAACAAGTAGAGAGAGGACTCCAATCATGCATACTCATTCCACATGTGAAATTCTTACACACATTCCATTTTGCACATGCCTACCTTAGAATTTGATGAGGTTTGTGGGTCAAATCACACGATAAAATACTGATTTTTAATGTGAGAGGTCATAAACACTTTTATAATTACCTCCCATATCCACTATGTATGTGATAATAGGGGAAGTACCCTCTATTTTATCTCAAATAGAGGGTACTTCCCTTTGTGTATAGGTTGGTAGGTTTGAAGAAGGGAGGTGATAAGGTTAACTTGAATTTGTTTGGAACTTAAGGAGAGTTATTTTGAACTATAATACATACATACCAACATGATATACCAATCTTGAAAGAGAGAAACTAGATGGGATGCTCAAAAAACCTAAGGTTACAATCAAGCCCATTGGGTAGGGTTTTAACCTAAAGCCAAATGGAGAACCACTTTAATTTATATTATAGAGTGAAAATTATAAACCATAGGAAATGTTTTTGGGGTCACTATAGATGTTTTTTATCTATTTGGATGCAAATAAAACCATAAAAAGTCATTTTGAGCTCTAAGGTGCAAGCAAGCCTATTATACATGGTTTAGGCCTAATATCCAATTGGGAGTCATTCACACTTCTAGCCTTAGATATGAATTTAAACCTATTAGAGAATGCATATGGGGGTAAAATATAGGTAATAAAGCATTTTTAACGTAGGGAAACCATAAGGAATCCATTTTTAGCTTAAAAGGTAGCATTAAGACTATGCAAATCAAGGGAAGATCTTGATAGGTTGAGTTGAAGTGCTCATATCTTCTTGGAGGATTTGCATGGAGACAAAAGGAGTTTGGGGAAGTTATTATGGGTCCTAAAAATCATACTAGTGTATTTTTTTTGAAACTTAAACATAAAAAATTTATGAACTAACCTTAAGAGCAAAAATAGGCCTAAAACCCTTACAAACCCCTATTAAGACCTGATGAAGGAAATGGATATGGAAAGCTAATATAATGGAATATTTTGCTTAAGATGATGATTTAACCATGATGGGATAGTCTCTCATGCTACTTACCATGATTTTAGATTGTACGTAATTGTGTAGAAATAATACAAAATAGGGTACTTTTGATTGTTTTATGTGTTTTTTAGGTTCTAGAAGGAGTTTGAAGATTCAATCAAGTTTGGGGGGAATTTTAGGAATTTTAATAACTCATTATGACCATTTATTACTTAATAAAAACTCCTAAGTGTTCAAACAATAGCTCTCATCTCATCTAGTCAAAAATGGCATAGTGATCAAGCTAGGGAGAAGTGTGAAAAATTCAAGTGGATTCCTTTATAAGGAGTACCTGATGCTTATAAGAACATGAAGGGTCTTGATAGGTATCATTAACTCCTTCCCATATATTTTCATGGATAAATAATGCATTTTTGGAAGCCAAGTGTGTAGGGTTCATGAAAGAAGAGTTTATTAGAGTGCAAGTAATGATATCTCCTTTCCAGATAATTGTAAATGACCAAGCCTACAACCAATGCATGAATACACATGTATAAAACCTTCCCATTCATTCCAATAATCATAACTATTTATAATTAGTTTTTTGATGTTTAAACAAGTCCAAATCATGAAGGCAATTTTTTGAGCTAGAACAAAGAGTTTCATGACACTTTTCATAAGTTTCATGACTTGTATGGACACTTGGACTTCCTAACATTGCGTGGTTCATCTAAAATCCTCTTCTCATGCATAATTAACTAATTTTATCTACTTGAAAAGTGTCCTTGTGACTTTTGGACTTCTTTATTCTCCTTTTTCTCTCAATTTCTATATGAACTAGCCATTTTGGCTTTTATAACTTATGCTCCACCTGAGTATGGAGAAGATCTACTTATTTGAATAGCATTTGATCAATAATATTACTAATTTTTACCTCTTCATGAATATTCATAGTGTGTTCTACTTTAATGTTGGATCTTGCTTGTTATGTTGTGTAGCTAAAAGCTTCACTAATGCAAATGGAGGAGGTTACTGAGTTACAGAGTAACCGATGTCGGTCAGGCCAACTGATGTCAGTCATATTCAGTGTACACAGTAACTGATAGTGGTTATGGGTCGGTCGACATCAGTCAGATAGGAACCGATGTTAGCAACCTCTGTGTGTGTGTGTGCATTTGCATGCATTTCTAAAATTGGTCTAATTTTAGAAGGACAATTAGTTTGCATGTAAAAGACTAATTTTAGTCTTGAGTCTATGTTTCTAATTATTATAATTGGGAAGTCTAATTATTATTTTTATGGGATCTATTTAATAGACCCATGGGGCTGTATTGTAAAAGTGAAGGATCATAAGGACTTGTTGAAGGTAAGGACAAGAAAAAAGATCCTTCCAATTGTAAGATCAGTTGATCTGTAGGTAGCAAGATCAGGGGAGAACTACATGGTAAGTAAGATCAGTTGATTTGTAGGTGTGCAAGATCAAGGATATCTACTTGGAGTACTTTGAGTACTTGGTGGATTGGCAGTATTGTTACTGACTGGTGGAGGGAACAACTCATTGTTGAGTTGTTGTTGTAATTGATTGTGTGAGAGAGAGAACTCTTGAGGGAGAATTACTATATGCCCGAGAGGTGTGGGAAGAGTGTGATTTCTTCATTATATTTCCTTTTGAAAGAGTGTTGATATAAGATTATATTGTCTCTCATATTCTGTGTTGTTTCTAAATTCTAGTTACATATTACTTCTGGTTTAGTTCCATGTTTAGTTGCTTATACAAAGGTAATTAATTGTGCTTTTAATGAGTAAGATCACTAACAGTTGTTTTTAGAGCTTTCTGCTCCAGATCCTGACAAGTGGTATCAAAGCTTTATGTTCTAGATTCTTGACAAGTGTCCTTATGACTCTTGGACTTCTTTATTCTCCTTTTTCTCTCAATTTCTATATGAACTAGCCATTTTGGCTTTTATAACTTATGCTTCACCTGAGTATGGAGAAGATCTACTTATTTTCATACCATTTGATCAATAATATTACTAATTTTTACCTCTTCATGAATATTCATAGTGTGTTCTACTTTAATGTTGGATCTTGATTAGTGAATACTATGGATTCCTTAGCATGTTGTCTCATTCTTTCATCTTATTTGTATTTGGAAAGTTTCTTCTTGCAGGGCATGTGATGTGTTCTAGGAAGTGTTAAAGATGAGTGAGTTAGTATATTCACTATTGCCATTCAAGGCCTCTTTTCTAGTCCTCACAGCCTAAACATCCATCCATATCCTCATAATGTAACATTGATGTAAGAGGATGCAAACTGGAGAGGTATATGTTTGGTTAGTCTCTTGGTTTCATGTGTAACATGTGTTGGGTTGGAAGTCATCAACTTATTTGGTGTATCACCTCCCTTAGGATAATTTTCTTTGAGTTTTTTCTATCCCTTCCGCCCCCGCAAAGTTTAGGTGTAGTAGTGATCCAAAGTAGTACATCAAGGGATTTATCCCTATCTAGAGATTCAACTCATCCTTAGGCTACCCACAAGCCTAGAAGTGTTTCCATTTTGCCACTTGGATGAAGAGAGCTTAGGCATTTCCTCAAAGGGTGTAAATCTAAGTGACAACACCTAGGGTGTCATAGTTCAGCTTGAGAAATTCAAAAAATAGTAAATTCTTTATCAAAAAAATTATTTTAAGGGTTCAATATACTTCATCTCAAGTTTTTAAGAGGATTGGTAAAGTTTTAGGCCTTTTAATAATCTGAACAAGATTCTATGAATTCCATTGTTGCTACTATAATACATACTTCTACATGGAGCATGTTATAGGTATGTAAATTTTAATACAGAGTTGTATTAATAATTAAAAAAATAATTTATTTATCAAAATCAAAATTTGCATGCAACCAAAAAGGAGACCCACCTCTAAATTATTTTTTAAACCTAGATGTTAAAAAATTTAATTTTTTTTTTACTTTTTGAAAATTACATGCACATATTAACTTATTTTTTATTCAAAAAATCAGATAAAGTAAATAAATATTAATAATGTGGTAGTAATTTTACTAAAAACTTGTAACTAAGGAGGTTACAAGTTTAAAACCCCCTAAATTCAATATTTTTTGACTTGGTCAAATCAATTTTTTAAAATTTATTTTAAATTTAATTCTATTTTTTAATTTGTGTGTAAACTTTTCTCACACATTCAAAACCCTAGGTAACCTATTAACTTTTGTTCAACTTTCAACCTATTGAATATTTTTATAAGCATATTCATGTAACCAATAGATCCATATGTTTTGGTACCCTTCAAACACATCTATGTGGTCTATGTTGTGTTTTGAAACATCTTATTATTAATTAAATTGTAACTTTTTAAATAATAGTGTCTAGGTGGTTATTCTGAGTATGACTCTTTTAACATCTAGTTTAGTGAAGCTCTAATTAAATTTTTTATATTATTTGGCATCTAACTTATGTAATTAAGTATACTTACATGTTTTATTCACTTTATTTTTAAAATTAGTGTGAAAAACTCTTTAAATTGTTCTTACATTAGTGTATTTCTTATGACAATTGTGGCACCCTATTTTGTCACAATGTTTTTCAATTTTATTACTTTGTTTAGTATTAAATTGAATAATTATTATATTTTACACTTATAATCTGTTTTTACTATAAAATAAAGTTAAAATTCAAACTAAAAAATATTCATTTTAAGCATTTGTTTAATGCCATTCTTAAAGGGAAGTTATGACTTCACCTAATGTTATTTTAGATAAATCACAAATGCTTAGTGTAAATAGCTATAATATTTGTAAAATTTATATTAAAGTAGAATTCATGACCTAAAATTTATGTAATATTATTTTTGTGACTAAAAAAAGCCCCTTCTGGATGACATGCGACCCTTGAGCTTACCAATGCATTTCAACAAAATTTGTAGGACGCTATCTATTATCTTGCATAATGTTAAGGATGAATATCTTCTCCACATTATTAATCAAGAGTCTTCTATAAATTCTTAGAAAATCCTTGAATCCATGTATGAGGATACTTATCTCTCAAAAATAATTAAGTTAATCCTTGAATTACTAAGAAAGGTGATGAAAAGGCAGTGAATTTTATTATTAAAATTAAGATCATTAAAGCTCAATTAGATGGTTATAACTATAATTTTATTCAATATCAATTGATTTATTTTATCATTCAATTAAATATTTATGAATAGTTTAAAATTTCATTTATATTATAAATTTTAGGTATCAAACCAAGAAAAATATCCCTAACCTTACCACTTTGCCTACTTTCCTGATTCAATAAGAATAATTTATGACCAATTTGGATTCTAAAGATAATGCAAATTCGGCATATCTCATCTTAAATAATGTGTATGATAACAATAAAAACTAGAATTATAACACTAATTCTTCTTTTGGCTCAAATAGGAATAAGAAATATGGTAATAAGAATCATAAACCTATTATAAAAAAAGGTTTATTTGGTCATTTGCAAACTGTGTGGTAAATTTGGTTATAGAAGGGAAACACGTTATAAAAAAAGGATAGAGTTAACAATAAATTTTATAAATATAAAAAATGGATGAAATATAATCAAAATGTAAGTAGAAGAATCAAAACCCTAATTAGGATAACAATTATGATCAAAATGTTATTACTTTATAGCCTACTTTATTTACTTCAAATGAAAATGAATGAATTTTAGATAGTAGTGCATCGCACCATATGACTTGATTATCTAATATTATTTGTGATTATATATTATTTTTTATTATTTTCATATATATATATATATATATATATATATATAAAATATTTACTATGAGATAATTCATTTTTAGAAGCAACTACGCAAGGAAAGGCAAAATTTTCAAATGTTGTTATTACAAGTATTTTATATGTACCAAATCTTAAAAAGAAATTATTATTTTGTTCACAACTTATTATAGCATTTATTAAATATATTTGGTCCATTAGAAATCAATCTAGGTCTCAGAGTATTGAAGAGGTTCAAAATAATGTTTTATACATTTTCTCTCATTCTACATGTTTTCTTTCATCACATAGTAAGAATGAATCTAAATTATGACATGAAAGATTAGAACAACTTAATTTTATAATTTTACATGATATGTCTTCTCAAAATATTTTTGTTGAAATTCCTTCTATGCCTTATCATATTTAAACTTGTGAGGGTTACTTATGTGATAATCAACATACTAACCCCTTTCACAAGAATCATGACATAAATTCCTCATATCCTTTAGAATTGATTCATAGTGATCTCATAGAACCTCTTCAAGTTTTAACTCCTAATGTTTCTTTGTATAATATTATTTTTTATAATTATTACATTTTAATTATTTGATCATATTTTATTAAAAACAAATATGACATCTTGTCTAAATTCAAAGAGTTTAAAGCTACTATTGAAAATACATCTTATTTTTCTATTAAGAGATTAATAATTTGATAATGGTGGTGAATATATTAGTAAAATTTTTGATTATTTTTACATTAATTATGTTATTCAAATGTAATTTAAAAATCTTATTCCCCTGAGTAAAATGGTTTTGATTAAATTAAAAACCACACCATTATTGATATGGTTAGAACAATGTTGCATTCTCCAGATATTCCTCTTAGTTCTTATAGGTTAGAGCCTTCAACACCATTATGCATATTATAAATATAATCCATTTTTGATCTTTACATTTTTATATAGTATCATGTTTACTATGACAAAATTATCATGCTTAGTTATTACATTTAGTAAAATGATCATGCTCAGTAAGTTTGGATACTTTGTGTTTTAATGATTTCATTTGATTAGGGGTGAAATTTCATACTAATATTCTTAGATACTCTCATTTGATTGTTTTATAATTTTATTGTTTATGATTACATTCTTATACACTTCATTTGATAATAAAATATGTTATGAAATGTAATGTGTAAATGGAGTGTGTATTATTAGCTCTTCATCATTTAATTTACCAGGCAATATATTCATACATCTCTAAACTTATTTTTTTCAATCTTATATCTATTTTATTGGATTATGCCATTTCATGTTAAAATTATCATTTTTTTATGTAAGGGAGGTTATACATCAATCTTTTGTTGAAGCATGTTAAACTTAAAAAGTTTTGATAAAACTCAAATGATAAAATGAGTTTCTTCTAATAGGATATCTAATGTTTAAAATTAGTATCTTATTATTGGTAAATTATTGTATTCACATCCCATGATAGTTGGGGACACTCATCTTGTCAATATTGGAGACATCCAATGATGAATTGCACATAATAATTTGTGTTTGTCATTAACTTTATAATCAAAGTAGTGAACTTTGTTACCTTAAATATGACTTAATTGTTTTAAATGTGTTTTACCATAGAAAAACATATGACATATTTTAAAATAAATATGATTATTGTGATTCTAACTATAATATGCTATCATGAATATATTTTTGGATATGTGTTTAAATTTTTATGTAGGTGCACAACACCAACAAATTAATCATATTAAAGTTCATGTGCATTTTATCTGATAGAAAGACCTCAATGGTGATATATATTTGCAATTATATTTTATGGAGGAACTAATTGTAGATATATTCACAAAACCACTTAGTTTTACCAAGTTTTAGTAGTTTTGTGCAATGTTGGGCCTCTGTGAGTTGACATTAAGGGGGAGTGTGCATGACAATTTCAATTCCTAATGGATATGCGTTTCTTCTCTTTTTATATAATTATTCTCATTGTAAAGCATTTTAAACTTCATGTCGAAGTTATTTACTTGTAAAATTAGTGTGAAAATTTTACTTTTCCACCCCAATAAATTTAAAAATATACTTTGAAATGGAGATCCTTATGTTATAAAAGGCTCCAAAAATGCTTATTGATTATTCATGATAAATTTTGAGATATAGTCTCATGATCATGCTAGCCTAAGCTTACTTTAAATTAGTTTATGGATTCTAATTCCTTTTATTTCAAAAGGTGATGTTTGTCATGATAAAGGTTTTTAAATCCTTCAATTGTGTGCATAGTATAATTCCTTTTTTTTAAAGGTGACTATGACATTTATCCCCACTTAGTATTAAGGGGGAGTGTTAGAAAATTTAATTCTAAGTGGGCTTACTATTCCTTAGCCTTCATAAAATAATTAAATAATAATAATAATAATAATGTATTATTTATTAAAATGAGGTAAAACCTCATGAAAATAAATAATAAAGTTATGTTTATTTAATAATTACCAAATTAATTTAAATGGGTCATTTGGGATGGACGGACCTATTATTTTACAATTTTCGACTCCCTTCTTGAATATTATAAATAGGGTCTCACCACTATTGTAAATCCATTAAAACTTGATATATTTTAGGGTGAAAAAAAGTTTTTTGAATAACAAAGAAGTGAGATCGAGAGGAATTTGTATTGGGGTTGTATTTGTTTCTCAATAATGAATGATATTTTTGTGGGTTTTTTACCTCTTTGATGTTTTTACATGTTAACTTTATATCAAATATTGATCTATATGGTTTATTTATGCTTTTCTAATTATTTTACATCCTATATCTCCTGTGAATTTCATATTACATTCATGGAATTTATCAATTTGGGAGTTCCTCCATCTTTAATAGTGAATCCATTGTTATAAAGTCTTATCAAACAATAAATTAAACAAGTTATTACCTCAATAAATTAAAATGACACAAATATCATTAAATGAGTATCTTATAAAAGTAAGAAATTCCCAATATGAAAATGTTGATAGGTTTTATAACCTACAATTATTCCATTTAAAGCCAACACCATTATAAAAGGGTGGAAATAGAATTCCATTGAAAAAATGAATATAATAATGGATTAGTAGCGGATCAAAATATATGTTCAATAAACTAACATGTAGTCACTTTGTGAATAATGTTGATAATTTGAGGCCTGTTGAGAATGATAGGTTTCTAGTTACAAGAGGCTAGTCGATAAATTAATAACCTTTAAAAATAAATAAATTAGTGCAATGAGTTAAAAAAATTAATTTGGGATATGAATTAGTGCAAATAATAATAAAATTGATCAATTTATTATTGATAGGAACATCGACGACCAACCAACTAAGATGAATGTTGAATAAGTTGAATTGAACAATTTTTTTGACATGTTTCAGAAATTAAATTAACAAAAAAACTAATTCATAATTAATATCATGAAATCACCTTTCCAATGCAAAAAACTATGTCCCTAATGGAGCTATAAATCAAAATTTATGGCCTAAAAATTATCTAAATATCTATTGTTTACACACAATTGGCCTTTTAGAGATTGTAGGGACCGGACTTATTCCAAGAACTAGATAAGAGGCTAACCTAACTAAAAGAACTAGTATTTTATCTAATTGTGTTCAATATGGCACATCAGTGGCTAACATAGTTCAAGGAACCAATTTTTTGACCAATGTTTTCTTAATATACTATATGTATTCAACCTAAATTTCATAAGGCAAAATGAAGTTTCTAGAAAAAGTGTTGTATATGAAAATTTATCACTCAAACTTGTTCTACACAATGAAATATTATTTAAGACCAAAATTTTAATTGAAAACCATATTCATACTAGAATAATAATTAAAATTTCATGAGACCAAAGAGACAAACTTGAAATCAAGATTAAAAGACAAAAGCATAAAGAGGTTCCCTAATTTTGATGAAATGAAGGTGTGTTATGCAAGAAACAACAAACTACACTAACTCAAATTAGTAATAAATATTTGGTAATAAAACTTAATATTGTAAGGTGGGAACCATGTAATAGTTTATTTCATATCAATTGAGCATCATTGAACCTTAACATACATTACCTCAATTAACATGAATCAAATACTAGAAAAAGTTACAAATTCAAGTTTTCTCATTACCAAGTGCCATTGATTGGTGGTTTGAAAGTAAAAAATATAATAATACTTAATGAAAATTATAAGTGTGCATGAAAAATTATCACACCTCACTAAATTTATGCCAACTATTAAATTTCATATTGTATATATTCATAATCAAGAGTCATTTCCCATTTGATTTATGCCAATTCATGTAAAATACCATGTATATTAATGTTAATTCTTATAAAATTTGTCTCTAATGTATGTGTATTTAGAACTTTTAATGTATGTTCCTATAAACTGTGTGCAGTAGCATGACATTTTCACTCAATTGTATATAAAATTTCAATATGTTATTAAATTATCTATAAATTTATTACATATGCATGGCATATGTCTAAAAAATCTATAAAAACGTGTAAATATTTTTTTCATATATGAACCAATCCAATACTTGGAAAATTTTATATCAAAAATATAATTTTTTAATTTTTGGAGAAATGTATCTATATTACAAACACACTAATATGCCACTCTTTTCAGGTGAGGTATGTAGTCCATAAGGAATTCATTTCAAAAGAAGAGTTAATTATATCATGTTGTGTATAGATTTGTAATAATGTATAACCATATGAACATGTGGAGGATATATCATCATATAAATGCATATGTCATCAAGTCATGTATGTAACATATGTAATGTAGAGAATATAAGTGTCAAGTCAAAATAGATATATCAAATTAGGCATGTACTAGTAACCATCAATTTTTTAATAACTGGATGAGAATACATAGTAAATAGGTGAAAGATGTAAATCATGGAATTGTATACAAAGGGAAGGTGCATTAAATATATCACATAACACACAAAGTCAATAAGATCAAAATGCACAACAAGCTCAACATAAAATCTTAGATTAATCAAATTATAAGCACATAATGTCATACTTAATTCCAAGGGAAAAAAATGGAACAAAAAATTTGCAACAAAAAAGGCCAAGGGCCACATACAAGGAATTTAAACATGTGATAAAAATATGGTCAAGGGGATGTAATTAAGGAACATAAATATGTTAAAATAAACAAGTCCAAGTGACACATAAAAGGGACATAAATACATTTAAAACAAGGAAAATGGGATGCACATAATAGAAAAATAGGGGATTTCATATCATATAAGAGCAAAAACATTAATGAAGCGTATAACATGTGAAAACTAGTCTACACTATCCATGTATCAATCACACATTATAGTGAGATATTATATCCATGTATAACTATGTAAGATATGAGTAATAGGAAACATATGTGAAATAAATATATGTAGCTCAACATGGTAAAATGTCAGAGAAATATATAATTTATAATAATGTGAATTGTGGAAAGCCCCCAATAACGGTATGTTCGTTAAGTATTGGAGAATCCAACATCTATGTGTATGTATGATCTATATGTCTTACATTGTACTCATATATTGTCAAATGCATGTGAGTAGATAAAAAAAAGGCTATGCACCAACATACTATAAATAACATACGTAAATAGTGCAATCTAGGAATCATGCCATTCTTAGGTATTAATTTTTATTTTTATGAAATATTTTTAAAGTTTTGGTATTTATAAATTATATTATTTTTCGTATTTTCATATCTAACATTAGTGTAACTTCATGATATCCATAAGTTTATTCACATGCTCCGTTATAGTGTAGAACAACAATAGGATGTGGTAGTTATTTTCTATTTAACCATGAATAGGCCCAACAAATTTGGATTGATTTTTCTTTTGTTTTCTTTAATTGCATTAATTTTATTCTAATTATATTTTAATTCGAAGTTTCAAATTTCAAATTCAAAATTATAAATATTTTTTCTTTATGTAATTTTGATACAAATTTGATAAACTTTTAGATGTGTAATAACCTATATATGTCTATCATACAATTTTTTTTTAAAAAGTAATAACTTTTACTAATATTCATTCTCCTTAATTATTTTTCTTAAGGTGACACACAAAGATGGTATCTCTATCTCTAAAGGTAACATTGCTTATGTTCCATTTTTTATAAAACAAGGTGTATCCTTGGTTCATGTATGAACACTTACGTGATATTTTTAAAATGTATAAATATTTTGATTATGCCAAAATTAACCATGTTTTGCATCTGCCTATCTTAATATTTGGAAATATTTATAAATTTATCCTTTAATTGTCCATTTTATTATTGGTAATATGGAGTAGATAAGGTATGATTAATATTGAATCTAAGACAAAAACTATTAACTTTTTCATTTTTTAAAGATGATCCAAATATCTATAAAAATATAAACTGAAATAATTAATCATGAATAATATTGAATCTAAGACAAAAACTATTAACTTTTTCATTTTTTAAAGATGATCCAAATATCTATAAAAATATAAACTGAAATAATTAATCATGAATGCATATTTGTCGTTAGGAAGATTTATGTATCTTATCATATTGTTCACTTTAGTTGAATGGCCTATACCCATTTTGTGAAATATTTATCATCATAATAATGAAGTTGTGACCTTATGATGATAATGGATTTATCTTTCTAATCAATTTAAATCCATAAAAAGAGAAAGGCCATGGTGAAACAATAGGTTATAAATCTTGTGATGATGAATGATTTAGATTAATGTGTTTTATACATTATGGCCATATATTGGCATGTTCTTGGCATTTTTTTTGCATTATGAGCTAGTAGTAAACTTATCCTAATATTTTATAATACATTCCTTTGCCAGTAAAGTGTCTACCACATTCATTATCATGTAACTCAAATAAATCTATCTTATCTTCCAAAAGAATAATAAATTTTATTATATTTTTGTAAAATCAAATTCTCAAAAAAAAAACCCATCTAATTAAGACATAATGCATTGATTTGCATTTTAATTTTTTTTTTATCATAATGTGTATAATCTTATGGAATAATGGTTGTATATAGAAAATTATATATCTCAAATTTTTAATATGATGTGATGTGAGTAACTACTTATCTATTGTAATAATGAATGAGTTTCTGATTTTTCACATGGTAAAAATTATATGATCATCGTTGATGTTAATGGATATACTAGAAGATTCAATATCCATGGTGTAAGCATGTTGATTATATTTTAGATGTATGTGTTCTATTGAAAAAGGAGCAAAGTGTCTCCTTAATTTTGATACCATTTTTTTAGGTTATTTTTTAGTATATGGTATATGTCTAAAACATTAATAACTACTAGTTGATAATCCCTATATACTTGAAGATATTTTAGTTATAGTTTTCATGCAATAAATAATCCCAATATCAACATCTTACATTCTACTATTTTTTTATTGATGAAAATCCCAGTCAATATGTGAATGGCAAATTTTTATCCATTAAAGTATAATTTCTACATATCATCATCAATGTGATGTGAAGTGAATTATCCCAAAAAACATCATTGATTATAAATGTGTCCAATAATGGTTGAAACTAATTTATATTTGATATCTTGTCATTTTACTATTTTTTCAGATAAAATATTTAAATTGAATTCTATAAGTAATGTTACCATTTAACTATTTACATCTTGATAATTGTGATTTTTAAATTAGAAACCTAAGAGGACCCACTGTGTTTGATAAAATGTGTCTCATTATTAATAATATAACATCAAAAATATTTTTTTGACATAAACAAGGATGAGACACAAAATTTTCATAGAATTATAGATGTGTTCATAGTTGATCAAAGTGAAACTGATGTAATGAACACACCGCTCTCTATAATCATCATCATATTGTGGTAATGAACTATCTAATACATGATATTTAACATAAATTATTATAATAGAGGTTTATCTAATGTTGTAGGAGTAGTAATAAGTGGATGGAGTAGATAGTATTTAGTCACATAAAAAAAAATTGGAAATTTATATCCCATTAAAAATTGGTATTTATTTAACAAGCATCTAAAAGGTTATGTTTTATCTAGTAATTGAGATACAAAATATGTTATAGATTGAATATTTATTCATAGACATTGTAAATTTTATGATCCTTTAAGTGGTGGTATATTTATGATATATTTAAATTTATTTTGATTTACCTCAATGCCTCATTGAGATATGATGTAACCCAATAATTTTCCAAAATATACCATTAATACACAATTTTTTTTATTTAAGAGGACATTATATTTTTTTAGATGTTTAAATATAATTCATAAATATGTATCATGATTCTTTATTTGCCAATACTTTTTTAGTAATTCATCAACATAGTCTTGTACATTTTTATGTATGTAATCATGAAAGATATATGTCATAGCTCTTTAGTAAGTGGCCCTAAAAATTTTCAATCCGAATGTCATGAACACATAAAAATAAGTTATCCATGGTGTTTTAAATGATGTTTTTTTCCTTGGTATTAAAGGTTAATATTTTTTTGGTTGTATCCAAAAAATATCTCCATAAATGATAGCATCTCATAACTAGCTATAAAATCTACAATCATATCAATATTTGGTAATAGTAAATCATTTTGAGGAAAGTTATCTAATAATTTGCACAACACATAATTTATCAATTATTATTTTAAATTTTTACTATATTATAAACCCATTTTATATAATAAATGTACCAAATAAAACCTTCATATAGTAACCATTTAATTTCATCCATAAACAAAAATGCCACTTTGGGATAATTTTTCTGATCCTTTATTTGATTGTATTTGAATCTAGGTATAACTCTATGTGATGTAATGTTATTGTACAATCAATCCGTTTTATATTTTAATAAACCCATGAAAATACTTATTAGTGATCATTTAAAACTTGTATCATATATTTTCCATCATCCTCTTATAATGTGGTTGCTAAGGGTACTAGTCTCAGATATTTATCTGCTCCAAATTAGAATTCTATTATTTTTTTATAATTAAAGATGATATATCTTCCACATATGTTATAATAATTATGGTATATGATTTACCTACGTAGACATCAACATTATGCTCTTTGATCTATCCAAAATACACATGTGAATTAGTTATGTGAGAAAACCTATTCTTATGATATAAAGAAGGGAGATAATCATATGCCCCTAAGTATTATATGATAGACTCATCATTTGAAAACTCATCTAATGTATAAATATCTAGGGTGAATGTATCACTAATGAGATCAACGAATACCAATTTTAGTGTGGATACATAATGAAATTCTCATGTAAGCTTTGTTTTATCATTGAAGAAATGTGGATAGATAATAACTTGTATAGTTGGTGTCTCCTTATAGGTTATTCTCCTTATTTTATGATCAAGTGGAATAATAGGGTGGATAGTTTCTTTTTCATGATTACACAATATTTATCTTATGAGTCCTAGCTTTGTAAATGTTTGAGGCCAAACCCATATTATCTTAAATCTGTCAGTAGTGTGGATGGAGTAGATATTTTTTTTGGTGCTTCCCTTTACAGAGTATAATCCTTTTTTTCCTTTAAAGGAGGACTGAATATGACACATATAATGATCCTGAGTTTGAGTTATCATGCTATATTTGAAATGTTATTGAGCCAAAGGGCATGTGTGTGTGGTTTACACACACACACACACACACACACACACACACACACACACACACACACACACACACACACACACTTAAACATTATGAAATAGTTATTAAATCTAATTAAATATTTAAACATTGTGAATTATGAATAAATTTTACTTTATATTGAATTTATTATTGTATCTTTCTTTGAGTCATTTAATTATAGTTGATCAAATTTATGCATATCAAATTAGAATAATATGAAATGATTACAATAATGACTTGTGTCAAAAAAGAAAGTCTATGTTCATCCATTATAGCCAAGTGTAATTTGTAATATTAGGGAAAATAAGAAATCAAATTTGAAACCCAAAGGTAGAAATTTGTAAAACCTTGAAGGATGAAACCCTAAGGGATACCTATCATTTGACATAGTTTTAGCTATATTCAGGTTCATAAATATTTGTTTACCTTAATTTTTATTATAAGACCCTAATTAATATATTAAATTAAATTTAATAGATTTGTCAAGTGGCATCTGTTAAATATATAAATTACTATATAAATCAATATACTTATATTTTATGGCTCATCAACTCCCTATGATTGACTTGTGATTATGGGAAAATTATAAAAGCATGAATGTGGGTCTCTTAGATCCATAACTGGTTGTCTATGAATAAAAGGTCAATAAAGGTATGCTTGAGAAGTAACAATAATGCTAGAAACTAAGGTTGATGTTACAATCCTAGGTTGATTTATCTCTCTATGACCATATATTTAAATGAACCCACTTGTAATACCTCTTTTTATTTGATCTTGATTCCTAACTATGTGATTCTCTAGAAATCATTATACTTCTCATAAAATCCCAATTCCTCTTGTGAAAGATATAAACCTATAAAAAAATGGGAAGTTTAATAGGATGATCTTACCCTAATAACCTTTATTAATGATTGACCATTTCCTACATATCTAATAATATGAAGAGCGAAGTCAAGCCACACGTAATTATTCCTCTAAAATTTATTGTGAAATTGTGCACCTTTGTTATATGAATGTACCTTGAATCTAGATTTTGATATATAGTTTTTTATCTTGACATGGATTGGTGTGCTTGATATTTAGTTGATGACTTCATTTAGTGAGTGATTTTTAAATTTGGGAAGAATAGGAAAGATTTCATAAATGTGAAAAATTGCATATATGGTTTATAAACAAGATGCAAATTAGTAATTAGTGTGGTTCTAGTTTGTATTTATGTGAGTCTATTTACACCATTTATCATGCCACTGAAACATTATTAGAATGGTACAATCCATGGAAATTATTTAATTTTGGGAAATATTTACTTCTAGATTATGTTTATTAGCTTCACCCTTAGTACATTTTTGTTAACAAAATTATCATAACCTAGTGTGAGTGTCTAAGAGATAGAAATATATATCTAATGATCTAGAGTTATCTATGTAAGATATTTAATGTGTTTTAACTATATTGAATGGTTCCCATAGGTTATTAACATCAAAATTTAATGTCGACACTCACATTAATCTAGTTGATATGAGATAATGGGAAGTAATAGGCATACATGTGCAAAAACTCTATGTATGGTGAAGGTATGTCAAAAGTGACATTGTCAAGTGTTTAATACCATATTTTCATATATAAAAATGGAGTTATTACTGTATAATTTAATATTACATGTTTTATTTTGTCCATAACATTATATAGTTATTCATTTTTATCTCCACCATTTCAACCATGTGTAAGGTTAAGTGTAGTGAACCTATGGATCATGTAATCTTAAGAAATAATGATAACTACTACAATATTTTCCTTGAGGCCTGTTGGGTAATGTTTTTTTAATATCTTTATGGTTTTGTGATATCAATTCAATTTACCCTTTAAAATTGACATGTTTAATATTAGATTAATTAATTTCAGTGTGGATGAAGTGGCCATTACAACATTCTTGGGTGTACCAAAAATTATAGAGTGGTGGTTATTTATGAAGGTTATAGAACCTAAATGCATGAATTTATTTCTTCATACAAGGCAAACTATTAAAATATTGCTAAGGGATTCCTTTGTTTTTCTCTTTATTTTTTTGGGCCCCTAGTATAATAGGTGGTCAATAATACCTTACTTATGAAGGAATTTACTACATGTTCTTTGGTTATCATTTTAGAATAATTTCATACCTTGGGCATATTAATTTGATTAATATTCCTTGCTCCATGTTGAATTTTATTTATAGGATTTAAATTGTGGTTAAAAATTTGGAATTTAAATTATATATCTCATCATCGTCTTATAAAACAAATTTTTTTAGATTATCTACTTACAACTAATAAATATTTTTCTTGGAAATGTTTCTATAACTCTTCAGTATTGTTATCCCATTGTCTTTATATTAATGAAGGAAAGATAAAATAAGAGTCATTATTATTTAGGGAATACATTCATACTGGGAATTTGTTCTTAAAAATTCCTCAATAACATGAGCTCATAATTATAGGCTTAAAAAACTTAATATGATTAATGTATCATCCTTCTAAAGAATTGTAATATCAGTGACTCTTGTTTACTCAAAAATAAAGAAGGAAAAGGGGATTTCATTGATTATAAGGGAGTTACTGTTAAAAAGGATTAAAATTTTACTCTTTATTTTGAAAAGGAACTAACTTTAAGTAATATAAAAGCTTATCATTAAATATATATGTAATTATATTGAATAACTAAAAAAGTTAATAGTGGTTTGAAATAAAAGATGAGGAGATTGATCATCTGAAAACTTCCCTTGGATTTACTGGTAGCATTACTATTTGGATGATTATATAAATAGAACATCCTAAAGTTTGATCATTAATTATCAAATAATGATGGTGCATGTTTATGTTAAAAAAAGACATTGTAAATTTGGCACTAAAATTTAATACTCATGATCTATTTGAAAAATTCTCTCAACTTTATTCTGTTCAGGATAAAAAAATTATGTGTGTGATATAAAATGAAAAAAATAATGAATTGGAAATACTGATCTATGATGTTAGGGAATTAAATTTCCCATTGACACTTAGGGACACCCAAATCCTATTGAATTTATTGAAAGAGTGAGTTAGATTATGGAAATTGAGTCTTTGAAAGATGAAACATTGTATGAAAGAAAATAATAATGGAGTTGGATAATTTGGAGAATTTGGGGGAAATATTTATGTTGAAAATTCATGATAATTATTCCAAAATTTGGTCATTACTACCTAAAAATGTAAAAATAGAGAACCAACATGTATTCCTAAATTACTTCATTCCCTTACTATATTTATATTCTATTCTATACCAATGTTAAATAGTCTAGATAACTAGGTTGTTCTTAAAATCCATATTCCTACCATTTTTTTTCCAGATTTTAACTTAATAGTGTTTTATCCTTTGAAGGAGGAGGATGAAAATACAAAATTCAAGAAAGTAGAGGAAGATACAAGTTTATTTTCTTGTACAAATCTTCCTCAAATTTCACCTATTGATCTTGAAATGGTGTCTGAGTGCCAGTTGCCAAAATATTATATTCATATTCAACCTTAACATGTTATATTTATATGATAGATAAGTATTAATTTTAATGGGTCTATAATATATTTTCTCTTAGATTTTTTATTTTTATTGCAACATTTTGGTTGGATGGACAAAAGGGTTATTTTTCTCTTTTTGACAAATTTCCCAAAATGTAGTGTTTGTTTTAATGAAGTTTTGTCTTCACTATATATCATTTTGTGATTTTGAATTGTATCTTTTGTAGTTGGTTAAATTTTTTATACTCCTAATTTATAATTGTTTTATCTTTAACAAAGTTAGTTTTCTCACATTAGGTTCTACCTTTTTTGGTGAAACTTTCTATTATTTTTTATTCATTTTGGTGAAGCCTTGTTAAAATCATTTGGTTATTATAGATTTGTTTAAATTATATTATTAATTACGAATAATGAATCTATGTTTTATTAAAGGTTTACTTTATTTTTATGATTAGGTATTAAGAAGCATGTTCTGATCATTTGATTTGACTATTTTTAAATAGAATAAGTTCATTACATTTTAAGATGATTTTATTATCATTATTAGCATAAAAATGGGCACCTAAAGTTTCTTAGGCATACTCTTATGTTGTATTCACTATCACACTTTTGCATATGGAAAAGATAAGTAAAATTTAGATAATGTTTTGTTTTAAATTATTTCCTTGGATTGATTTTCTCTCATGGGAGTCTTAAGATTTGTATTTTATTTTATGTTGTGATTTAAATACATATTAGTATTAAAATATTATGGATAATTAATAATTTTATATTGATAAGTGAACATTATCTTACTTACTTGTAACAAAATCTAAACAATATACATTTCTTACATGCTTTAAATTCATTATTTTGAGTGTTATTTGGAACATGAATTTATGACATGGCATTGAGAGATGGATTGATATTTCGAATGAGAGATTTTAATATTATTTTTTGGCTCATTAATGAGTTGTAACATTATATTTTAAGTATGGTCAGTATTATCTTAATATGGTAAAGCTGTAGATTGTTTCCTATTTGTATCTTAGGGTTTAGTGGAAATTATTGGTATGGTTAGAGAATTAAAGTTTATTCTATGGATGTACAAGTTTATATATATGATTAAGTTCATTTTATTATAAATTATTGATTTGTTAATGTTTTAGCATACCACTGTGTATTTTAAGGAGGGGATGAATCTCATTAGGAATTAATGTAAATAGTTTGGTTTTAAATTGAAATCAATTTCTTTTCTTGCTTTTGTTATAAGGTAACATTATTAATTTATATTTATATTTTATTGGTAAAAATGTGGAAGTCATATTGATTTATTTTATTCAAATTTCATATTTGGAAAATTTTGATTAACTCATCTTTCTTAAATTAAATTAAAATTTCTTGATAATATAAAACATTATTAGAAAAAATAAGATTGTTGTTTCAACATTATAGATGACATACAATCCATTACCTTGTTAATATGTGAATTTAGTTGGTTATACATGTTTATCAGTAGATGAAACATTTAAGGAGTTTGAATTGAAATTTGATTCCTTGTCATATATATAGTTTAAGGATTAGTATATACAAATTATTAAATATTATATCCTTTATTTCCAGACTGTAAATGGTCATTTAATTTTTTTTTGTTTCTTATTAACAAATTACACATTTATGTTAAGATTGAATGTGGTCTTAATTCATTAGAATTGAATAATTCTTTTTTTATACATTTAGCAATTGATATTTATATAATAATGAGGTTTTAATATGAGATCTATTTCACTTTGATATGATTATTGATAAATCAATCTACTAAAAATTATAGAGTCACAAAGTATTATTATCTTGATTATGTTACCTTATAGTTTAACCTTAAACCTTGATTATTCATTATAAATATCCATTGGATTTTATCAAATGTGGTCTATATGGATGCATGGGTTTATAAGTATATTCATGGTGTAAAATAGAGCACCATTGGTTGACTAGTGATAAATATGTTTTAAAAGGTATGATAGCCACGTGTAGATAAAATTATACTTACTTTCTTTAGATACATTAAAACAAATGTATAACAGTTAGTAATTCATTTTAGTTGGTTTTAAATTATTAGTATAGATATGTATAATCAATAATGGTAGTTAAAAAATTTAAACATGGAAAGTGTATACATATAATATTTTCAAACGTTATCAATTATTGATGCTTTCTCTCTTGCAGGAACCCATTGAGTCTTAATCTCTTTGAGTGTATGCCTTAAAGGGTGTATTGGGAAAGGGGTGGGTAGACCATTGGTGATCCACAATATTATTTTCACCTATAACACCACTTCATATCTACATAAAATTATCCTATACACTTCCTTAAGATTTGCCTCCTCCCTTACACACTCATACAATCAATTCATGGCCTTACTTGTCCCCTACCTAAGCCTAAAACCCTTTTTGAAATTTATCAAGCAATGTTATCCTGGGCCAACCCTATAATATAATTGATATTTTCACATTTTGTTTATAGGTTGGCCTTGTCCATTCTATATTAGGATCTATATATTTTTTTAATTAATGATACATAGTCAAATTAGACAAGCTAAACTTTTAGAAAGGTTTAGGGTTAGATTTAACTATATATACACATTCATTTCATCATTTATTAGAGATAAAGATAAAAATAAGAATATTATATTGTGCATCTACTTATCCACAATTCTACCTTAAGAGCATTGCTTAAGGTTTTAATACTTTCCTTGGAGATATAGATCTTATCTTATGGAGAAGTCTTTTTGATGCATAGAGAAGTTTTGTAACTCAGAGCTAAATTATCCTTGTTATCCTTACATACCAAAACAACCTCTTGAAAATCACCTTGGCCAATGGAGATATTTATGCTCGATGGGTTCATATTCAATGGTGACTATTCCTAAATTTGTTCCTTATTTTTTAAATTAGATAGATTTGCATTTGTACATTTCTCCCATGCATTAGGATTTATTAAACATTGGCCTAAGTATAGATATTCTATGCATGTTTAATTTTTATGTTTATTAACCCCATTTTATGCCACAAGATTTGGTGATCACTAGATTATATTTTACTTCACTTTGAATTTACTTACTGAATATTAAAACATAGGACCTAGATCGGGTTATTGCATAGTGTTGCTTGAGTAGAGGCTTTGGAACCCTCTCCAATGATATTATTATGGTAAGATACCCCTTAATTAGGTATATTAGATCTATCTTAATAATTAAAATAGATATATAATGTAAAACAATGGAAGTGTAAGTAGGATTTATCTTCTCTGAACTAGGATTGATTAATAGGTTAGCGACATTTTTCTTTGTATACATTCTGGTGAACCTGATGTCTATAAAAATCTTATGGGTTTTATTTCATGAATTTATTTTTATCACTATATTATATATTTTTATTTTTATAGTATTGTATCAAACCTATCTATACAATTATAATAGTCTGTGCATAGGTTTAACACAAAGTCATTCCATAATGACTTTATTCTATCTGTTTAGGTCTTCCGTAAATATAGGTTACTAGGCCTATCATCTCAAAAAAATATTATTATTTAGTTATAGGATTGAATACATATTTTATCCAATCAACTCTATTCATATTTATTCTTCCTCAGTCATAGAATTTCATACATAGTCAAGCTAGTCGACTCGATTCATAATTCTTAGTTTTTAGCATATAGGTTTGCAAATCTAGTCAATCCAATCAAATACATTATTAGAATATTAAAATTGGTATTTGAGAAACATATCATAAAATTTACAAAATAAACATCTTCAAAACCACCAAGGTTCATTATTACCTTCTCTATTATTTCAATTTTTCGTTTATATTATTATTTTTTAAAAGTTTGTAGTCTATAAAACAATAACACTATAGAAAACTAGGTTGACTAGATCAACATAGTTATGTAGCCTATATTATTTCTATAAGACATATAATGTCACCTAACTTGACTCTACACTTTTCATAGTCAAAGGAATTAACTTATTTTTGCTAGTAATTAGTTCACTTTTTCATTTCAATTTCTTGCATGTTTAGAGTAACAAAGATAGATTAATTAGGTGGTTTTTCAATTTACCAATTTAGTCACATTATTTTTATCTTTTGAACACAATTGAAAATAAATTTACAAAAAAAACCATTAAACATTTTTGTTCCCAAAGTCTACCTTCATGGATTTCATCACCAAGGGGGAAGTCAACGTGGTTTTCTATCCAAGTATAAACACTTGGTTGATGGTATATATAGAAAAACACATGACACCTTTATCACTATATTATTAAAAATATGGGGTAAGCCCAAATACCAAGATAGTACCATCACCAATATATATCCCTTTCAACTTAAACTACTTGAAACAATCCATAGATTGATTTTTAGTTCCTTCTTTCAACCAATTCCCCATCACATTAGTTTAATAATTTCTTATAACTTAACAACATTTATGAATGACCAATTAGTTAGCATTTAAAATCAATTTTTTTATTTCTCTTTGATCATTATATTTTTTATTTCAAAAATTGCATTGGCTAGCATGTGTTATAATTAGATCAATCACATTTATCTAGTTGCTTATATGCTTCACTTTATTTGCTTAGATATTATATTGAAAAAAAAAAATTAAGAACACTTTCATCCCTATCAACATAGTCTCTTACACACTGTTAATATTTCTTGCCATAAATATATTCACCCTAGATGACTATGTATCTTTTTCATCATGTCCAGTTTATCCCTCTGGAGTACATAGTCAACCTGTCTGACTGTGTACCTTTAACCTGTTATCCTTCCTATATTTAAATTCATGATTGATCTATATAACTATGTCTTCTTTTCATCCTTTTTTTTCATGTCTAAAAGTATATAATCAACATGTATTATTGTGTCCCTTTGTTCCTTGTTATGTTTCATGTTTTATAGAACATTGTCAACTGGGTCAATTTTATATCTTATCAACTGATTCTTATTTCTGATAACTCTTTAGCCTATTTGCTTAATAATTAATTTTGTATTTGACTATAATATAAATTTAAATCATATAAAGATGATGAGTCTTACCATTCCTAATAGGTTTCCCAAGACACAACTTGTGGCTCCCACCTTAAATGAAAATAATGTCCATGTTTCCACTTACACTATCAATTATAGGACTCCTCCGCATTCATCCTTAGTTAATAATAATTTATTTTCCATTTAATATGATTTTTATTTAGAGTACACAACTTAAATTCATTTATTCATAAATTAATTTCCTCAACATAGAGGAAAAGACCCTTCAACCATTTATAATCTTATGATTGGTCCTCAAGTAGAAGATCCTCTTTCCCCTTTCACTAATTTATCTCATGGTTTTAGCGGAATTATTTATTTGTTTCACAACCTTTTCCTTATATCATTTCTCCTTCACACACCATGACATCTTCTTCTATGATTTATTTGACCTCCACGCTAAGTGTCTTTACTAACATGGTAGGTTTAGCTTCTAGTAGGCCTCTTCAAAATATCCTTCCTCATAACCATGCCACTAGTTCATATTTTCATACCAATACTTGTCATTCCACTAGTGCTTCTTTATATACCATTGCTTTTCATTCCACTAGTGTTTCTTTTACTATCAATGCTTATTAGGACATTAGTGTGATGCATGCTAATAATCATTGTGAAACTCATGACATTAATACTAATAATAATACATCACATGTTATGCACACTATTTAAAATACTACCTAAACCCATCAAATATTATTACAAACACTCAATCACATGCATAATTTTTAAACCACTAACGTAAATCAAATGGTGTAAATGAAAAACCATCCCATTAAAATTTATAACCAACTTCAATAGGTTCTATGGGGAGAGAAAAATATAAATTCCCCCCACCCCCCCTTAGGGATTCCCATGGTAACCTTATTCGTCAACAACACCTCATCATTAAACCAATAAAACATATATAAAATTAACCTCTTGTTCCTCAAATTGTTAATATCGACATAGGAGGTATCACACCCACCATCACCTATTTTGGGTCCACTGATCCCACAATGTAATTAAATACATTTAGAAAACTTTATAAAGATTGGTTCCAACTTAATACCTTTTTTGTTACCAAACTATTAGCTAAAACACTCTCAAGAGATGATTTAAATTGCTATTATTAATCAAAAACTCATTCTATCACTATCCTTGAAGACTTGGTTAACTCTTTAGTCCTATAATTTCAAACTAGTGATCTTTTTCAGAATAACTTAGCTCACTTTATAAAGAGTAAAAAACTTGAAACTGAAATGACACAATCCTCCATAAAATGATGGAAGAACTTGTCTAACAAATGTGAGCATAATATGGTAGATGATAACTTTTACACCTATTCAATAGTACTATCTACCCCAAATTATAATATCAAGTTAGGACTCTCTCTCTAAGAACTTTGGAAGAATCCCTTTACCAAGATAAGTGATAAAACTTCTTCATGTGTCAATTTAAACCATCTCAACCTACAATGGTCACTTGTATGCTCAATGAAAAAAAAAAACCGTCATGCAACCAATGATGAAACTAAAATACCTATGACACTACTCACAATATTCAATCAATCTCTCCAAAAAATGTTATGGAGCATGCTCCCCCTCTAAAATACATTCCTACTCCTATATTTTCCCAAAAAAGCAACACTAATGTCCATAAAGCATTATCCATAACCAATCTTCAATAGTGTCTTCCAAGACCTCTACCATGACATCTTTACCCCTCGTATCCAACGAAATCATGTTATTATCCAAACAAATTTTGTTGATTTCATGCATGTTGGGGCCACTCTCATGAGACTTGTATACAATTATGCAATGTAGCTATGGATTTTATTCTTGGCCCAAAATTTGATCATAAATCACTTATTCACAATCATTAATAAACATATGACATAACTTTTAAATATCATGAAGGGTAAAAAAAAATCCAAAATTTAAATCAAGCTAATTCTTATATTGTTATATACAAAGATCCTCTTCCCAATAACCAAGATAGATATGATAATCCTACTCCTTATACAAACAATGTTGAAAGTCTTATAGACCCAAACAATAATGAATAAAAATTGGTTAATATAAATAACATGTCAAGAGTTTTTTTATTTTAATGATTCTAATCCAACACCCACATATCACACCTCTCAACCATTCCATATCATTTTGGATACTTCCCCATATCATCTAATAGAGTTGGGGCAAGGGGACCTTTTAAATTTTGAAACACCACTCTCAGAAACTCAACTATATTATACTTATCATATTATATTTACTCTTCCCCAAAAATTTATACAACAAACAATGTTCCCCAAACTTCCCATAATATTTCTTCCACCCAACCGAAACAGATACCTCAAACAACTATCCCACCACCTCCAGTCAGTCAACCTATTTATACTCAACCCAAACCAACTACACCTTATCAACACAAGTTTATTTACACTTCTAATCCTTCTTCATAGGATATATTGTAACATTATGTGCATTTATCTAGAAATACTATCATGGGTTATGATGATTGGGACCCCATTATGGAACTTTCTCATCTCCCATATCAAATACCCTTTCTCAAACTAATGCAAACTTCCCCTATCATCAAAACATCTCATTCAATTATTATTATAAATGGACATCCATTTTCCTCCTCTGGTAGGACATGAAGATACCTTATAGGGATCCAAAGATATTATTATTTAACAATGATAAGAGATTTCCATACATGTTGATGGAACAATGGCCACTTATCTTTCTCTTAAGTTTCCTATCACTTCCATGATTCTTGATGAGATTATACTTCATGTAGATGACCTTAATATATCTATTATCATCTAATTTGATGATATCCAAGTTAAGCATGCCTTAGTTGATGAAGGTTCATCTACTTGAATTACCTCTCTTGATTTCATTAAGACACTTAGATATTCTAAATGTAACCTCAAGTCCACATGCAACACATGTCAAGGATACGATATAAGGAAAATGCTTCCTCTATATTGTGTGTGGCTTCCCATTATTATTCCTTTTATCATCATTCATGTAAAAATAATGATATTTAACTTTCCTTTATCATATTACATCTTACTTGGTATACCTTAGACTCATTATATGAGAGAAATCACCTCATATGTGTATGAATGCATCATATTCCCCCATAATGGTGTTATCTACAATATTAAAGGAGACATAAACCCTTATAATTTAGAAAAATTCCAAGAAAATGGTGTATTTGAAATTCCTACCCTTAAACCTTTGCCTAGTATCACATTTATCCAATCTCAACTCTTCAATTATCCAGTTAATTCTACACTAGGATATAATGGTTACCCCAAATTAATTAGGAACAATCCACATAACCTCCTCAATTATGATGATGAGCTAGATGAGATTAGCCTTAAGATCAAAACCTATTATTTAACCCCTCATATCATCACCCAAATTAATACCTCTTTACAACCCCAATATCATCAACCACCTATCAATGATAAACCGATTATATTAACTAAGACTCAACATTTTATCCATCATGCATCTTATAACAACAAAGTCATACCTACATGTAACATCAACTTGCATACACCTACATTTGATGGCAGTTATGCTTTATATGACCCATTTTTATCTAGGCTTGTCCAAGCTATAAATTCTAAAATTCTTTGATATCTCAATTCTTTATTTCAATCTTTTCATTCATCTTTTAGCATTCTTTCCTTTATAATACCTAATACTAGTCTTATTCATATTTATCATAGGGTAAATATGGAGTTATCACATGGTACACCTCTATTTTGTGAAAATCATCTCATGAGAATGCTCATAGATCATGCCATGATAGGTCCTTACTACTTTTATAGATATTAGGGTCGTAATTTACTCCCCTTATAGATGTTCATTACTATTCTTAAGCTTTCCACATGAATAGCCTCACTTTCAGCTAAACTTAGTCTAGTTTATACTCCCTCTTTACCTTCAGATGAGTCTTATTCAATTTATGTTACATCCCCACCTTCCCTTGGTGATTGCCTTCTTACTTTGTCATAGCTTGATCCCATACCTACCCAATGGGTTGATCAAACTTATTGTGATATCCACAAAGTTGTCTGTCATTGGAACAAATATTGTCAATTATATCAGTCACCCCCAAATTCTCCTTCTACTTATTGTATTAGTAGGACCCTAAAACCTACTAATAAATGTGTTTATTTATTCCATAAGACAGATAAACCTTCTACACTCATTGCCTAAAACTTAATAGTGTATTGACACATTGCATCCTACCACTACTCAACCTAAAGATAAGGTTATACCTCCATCTAAGATATTACCTAAGTATATCCCTATATACAAAGATGTATCCTATCTTTGGCATTAGTACAATAGCCATCATACCTATTTTTATCATATATTTTAGTAACACCTTCTTAATTACCCTTAGTCAACACATCAAATAGATATTCCTTCTCCCACATGTTGCCCATGCAAGAAGTATCTTCCTTCTCTGCCAATGGTACCTCCCTCTTCATTACAATAACCCACTTCTCTATCGATGGCACTTCCTCCTTGCCCCATATATCATATTCCTATTTAGTCACCTACATCTCCTTGAGTATCTTATGCATGAGATCCCTCATGAACATGATCCTTTAGATACACCTAAATTTTAAGTTGTGGTGATTAACAAATAAGTCTTTACACAAATTTCCATGAGGATCGATGAGTCTCTGGCTACCATTAGGATCTAGATTCATAGAGATGTTTCATATGTCATGGATAATATTTATGGAAAATTTAGTAGTAATTATGAACATAACATCGTATTCCTTCACATTGTTCTTCATTATGATTTTAGATTGGATTTGGGATCCATTTTTATATATCTTATACACTTGACTATGGATCAATTTGGTTTCACCTATCTATTTTACATGGATATTTATATTATGCTTTATGTGTTTTATATGGTTTCATTTACTTTCCTCTAGTTTTTACCATTATTTTCACAATTTTTTTTTAATTATTTCACTTATTCCATGGATTATTTTTCTTTCATGATGATTATTTTATAAACTATCTCACTCAAAACTTAGATAATTATTATTGTGACTTTGTCATAGAAATCTTGATCCCCTTAGTAATCTTTCTCTACCATACGATTAGTTAACAAACAAGAAAACTCATTGTATTTCTATTTACTGATCTAATTTAGATCTCCTTTTATTCCTTTATATTCCTTTCACATACTAAGCATACATATAGTCTAAACTTGAGGTTACATATTGGTTCATAGGTAATCATAAGTGTTCAGTCAATCATATCTTTAGATACTTAGTTTCCTTTAACCAAAGTATAAATATAATTTATTTGTATCACTTATATCACTTATGTTGATTATTCCAAATCCAAATGGAGGAGGAACCATAAAATCCATAAGAAAGTTAAAATCCAAATCATTTAAACAAAAAGGTAGTGATTTAAAAAGTAACATAAAAATTCAAAAGTCAAATCACACTAAAACATGTGATTCATAGCACATCTCCTATTTCTAATCAAATCTCAAACTCCACAATTGGCCTCATGATAGAGTCAAGGTCTATTAAGGTGTGATAGGCTAGTATATTTGGATAGGAGAATAAAAATTATTTTAGTGCTTTCAACTTTCTCACACAAGTACCTAATATATGCAATAAATTGATGGCTCTATAAGAGGTCCTAAGGAATGGAAAATATTTTATGGGAAGGTAGGACCATTTTACATTTATTTCTCATATAATTATCATGAGTCAATCTTAGTATCTCACTTATTTTCCTATATAAATTTGTGCTTATTATGAGCAGGTATCCTTTGTATTTTGATAGTCACTAGAATCTTAGTGACTCTCCTTTGTACCTATTATGCTTCATATTTCCTAAGGTATTCTCATAGATGGTTGTGTCATGATTTTTAAATTCCCTCTTTAGTCAAAAAAATCCTAATATTTCCTTTTAGGAAATATTATTTTGTTAACTTATCATTTCCCCTAGGGTTTCCCTTTATGAGTTATAGTCTAAGACCATGGATAGGACTAGGCTCTCCTCACAAATTACCATAATAACACATTCCTTATTACCATTCACCTCATTGGTGTTCCCATTGTGACTTGTAGTGTAATAGCATGGATAAGACCAATCCCTCCTCAAAAATTACCACATTATAAATATATTTTAAAATCATTTCCATAGTTGCTTCCACCTCATTGGTGTTCCCTTTGTGAGTTGCAGTGTAATACCATGGATAGAACTAGACCCTCCCCACAAAATATTCCAATACCTAGTTCATAATATAACAAAGTTAAAATGAAATTAAAATAATCCAATTTGATATAATTAGTCTTCGATTATGAGTTATACATCATTGACATACTTTCCATTTTGATTTAATATGTTTTATGCTTCATAAATATTTCACTTGTATCTTCTTATTTTACAATTTCATGTATGTCTACAACCATTTAATTAATTTTTTGATACATCCTAACTTGAACTAGTGTGATTAATTTAATTTCCTCTTACATTTTGTTTTTCTTTTCATACTTCCTAGCTTGATTTACTATGATTGATTGACTTAATTGTTTAGTTTATGTACCATTGGTATTCATGTGTTTTCCATTTTATTAAAAAATTTCATACTTCCCAATGTCATATAGAGTGATTTTATTTGTTTTAATTTGGTGTAAAAATTTAAATGGTTTTAAACCATTTGTTACCCTTTTTACCATCTTTGATTTATTATATTTATTCATCTTTTGTTTTTACACATTTCCCATCATGATATAGTGTGCATTACATTTGTTTTGATTAATTATAGATTTAGAAATAATCATTGATTTTTATATTTAAACATACATGTGTGTCACATAATGCTAGAAAATAAAACACATCACATATTTCCCATAGCATATACAACAAAAGTTAAATATACATGTTAAAAAGGAAACATATCCATACATCCACATCCAAATCCAAGTACAACTCATAATATCAATGAAATATAAACATCAATATATATATATATATATATATATATATATATATATATATATATATATATATAAAATGTGTTTTATATAAAACAAATTACAAAATATAATATTTATATCTCTAAGGTTAAACTCCATCATGTATGTCCTATGGCCTAGGCATACTACCCATGGATGCCTATGATTAACCCATCTGAATAGTGAATTAAAAATAGGTAGTATGAGATATCAAGCAATTAACCTACCCTTGTAGACTACCCACCTAGGCCTATACCTATCTTAGACATATGATAGTCACCATGTGCATGGCTAGCTCTTGTGCTAAGGCCTACCAGGCCCGAACCTTTCTAGTTTCTACCCCTATTAGTGGATATAATCCATCACCTCATACTTGTAAATGTCATGAAACCTCTCCCATCAGTCTAAACTAGCTCATCTAATTTGGGGTAGATGAAATAATAGGATCATCCAAAGTGGTATGGTCATATAGTGATAGCACCCCATCCAAAATGTCATGATGTGTAGCCATAATTAGGGCTCCCCATATGACCTCTTCTACCATAATATTTTCAAAACCATAAATATATTAGATCTCATATATATACCTAAAATAATCTATATATAATAACCAATTATGCAACTAGTGTTCTATATTGAAAACTTAAACCAAGTGAAAAACATTTATCACATGTGCCAGTATCACCAACCATGATCTCACCATCTACTCGCTCATCAAGGACCTCCCCTATAGAGTGCCTATGCACCAATAAAAATATAAATGTCACCACCTAGGCCACTTTGGTCCTCTCCTTGGTAGCATATATATACCAATTGTGTCTTGCATTTATAGTAGGATCCCCCTACATGACAACTAGTACTTGCATTTCCTTGTATTGATGGTGCCTCCATATATAGTGAGCTCATCATGGATGCTATCACCTATATTATGGCTCTTATTATGCTCAATACTACCTTACATCCACAGATATGTCATCACCTCCTCCTATCCCTACTACCTCCTATTGTCATGCTCAACCAGCCAATGGTCTAGCTCATTGAGGCTTGATCACATGTATCTCCATAGGTACCCCTTCACCTCCTTTACCTCTTGGACCTCTAGCATGTTGTTCCCAATAAGTAGGAAATAATAGAGGGGATTCTAAATGGGGATTTCTAATTATTTAGCTATATGAGCCACTAGATGAGGCTCTACCCATGAAGTATAGTGGCCCATGATTTAGACTACAAAACCTATAACAATGGTAGCCCAACTCAGCTATATGGTATCTATATTATTATATGGCTATCACACTATCTTCCCTTGTGTGACAATTTGTAATTCTAGAACATGGGGCACAACCCACACTACATGGTCCTACCTCTATCAAATAACCCAAGATAGCCTATCATTGATTACATAGGGTAATCCAAATAATTGAAACATATCAAACCTCTCATATATCTATGCACTTAATATAATCATAAGTCCCATCATATTCTATCCTTGAGACAACATCCCATACATATCATGGATGATCTGAACCTAGATGATAGAATTGAATAGTGATTCCTAATCCAAAATGGACTAACACAAGGCTATTATGTATAATGGTACCTTATAATCTGACTTGTGACACAACACTCATGCTATCACAAGTTTTATCATAAACTTTTAGATGTCTATAATGGCTATAAGATAAACATCAAACAAGATCATGTGCAATCTAGGGTAGATCCTATTTGAGCATGTATCCCACTAGGCTAAGGATTATCTATCATCCTCTACCTTCATTGTATTATAAATCAGTGGCTTGCCACCTATAGTAATTCTAAGAAATGCATGGAAATCCTATAAGGTTATACCCACCTCTATAGTATCCCCCTCCAATTCCCATCAAAAAATGTTGGTCAACCACTCCCATGCTCCTAAGAACATGATAATGAGATCAACACTCAGATGGGTCCATCTCATCTCCATAATTCATTCAAATCCCAAGGTGACCAGTTGAGCCCTATCTACATCTGCTAACATATCCAATAGATCTAGTATCTAGGACACATCCACTAGGCACCAAAATATATGGTGTCTCTACAAAATATCAAATAACAAAAGATGTATCAGATATCTGTCATAATAATTAAAATGTATTCATAACTATTTTAAAAAAGAATTAAAATTTACATCATCATATTGCATGATTTATAATTATAGTGTTCTTATTTTTCTACACAATTAGTGTACTTGATAATAAATAGGCCCTATCACAGTATTATTATACTACATTGGCTCATCAGTATGTAGTCAACCCTTTTTGTTTAGACTGTACTAGTCAATTTGATAATAAATTGGCCCTTTACTAACCTTAACATACTACATCATTCCTCTGGTACGTAGTTATCCCCCCTTTATCAAATTGTATCAGCCACATAGTATAAAATACATCATCCATAGGGTACTATGTTGGCCATCTTATTATTTAAAACTATATCTACCCATTGCTATTTAGTTGACCATCTTCAGTGATACTATATTGGCCCACTACTATGTATTCAACCCCTATTTATCTCACCTTACAAACTGATCTAATAGGGTTGAATCTATTCTTTGTCTATGATGAATTTTTAACCATTTACCATAATGCCTTAGGAATTGGTTCTATCCTTTCCTACCTAGTACCCTGTTCCACCCCTAGTTTACCTAAAAACGTTTTAGGGTCAATTTCAGTGTCTATAATCTACTGACCATCTAATTTTATATATTTATCTTAATTTTAATTAAAATTTCTCAAAAATTTAAAATTATTGCTTTCTTACCTATGTTTAACCCACTATGACTGATATGCATCCTCCATGTCTTACTTGTCATCTCCTCATCATGGTCTCTCTTTTGGCTCACACTGGGTCTATTAGAGCGTTGTTTTCTCATAATAGTAAAAATAAGAAATGAATTGATTTTCACCCTATTTATATTTCCTATTCAAAATTATTTACATGTCCAATATTTATAATTAGATTCTATTTTTTGACCATATCTTTATTTTTACTATCTCTTTTTACGAACCATAAGATGTTCTATAATCCTAACATTTTAGAGAATACTTTCACATATTACATTTATATTTTGAAAAAAAAATAATTTTTTTCACTCTTTTTTGCTAATTTCTATAGGTTCACCTAATGTTTCCTATATTGGAAACCTTCACATTTATTTCACTTCAATCCTTATCTACAATACTAAGGTAAGTAAAGGTTTGTATTTTCTCAATTTTATCCTTTCATTTATCTTATTTTCTTTTTACTACAATTTATTTAGCTTCAATGTTGTGTGTTGTTATGTTCTTTTCCCAAAGCAACATCCCATGTTACAACTTCATCAAACGAGATGAGCTTTGAGTGGGGATTATATATACACATAATATTTTCAAACTTTATAAATGTGCATGCCTTAAAGGGTACATCAAGAAAGGGGTTGGTAGACCAACGGTACTTCATAGGACTGTTATCCCCTATACCACCACTTTCTATCTACATAATCTTCTCCTATGCACTTACCTAAAATTTTCCTCCTTCCTTACACATTGTTCAAAGAAATTCACCTTACTTATCCCCTACATAATCCTAAAACCCATTTGGACATATATCAAACCATGTCAGCTAGGGATGACCCTGTATTCTAATTGATATTTGCACATTACAAGTCTAGGCTAACCTAGATCGAGACCTAATTTCTTTTTAGTTAATGATACAGAGTTGAATTAGACCAAATAAACTTTTGAAAAGGTTTAAGGTTATATTTAACTATGTATACACATTCATTTCATCATTTATTAGAGAGAAAGAGAATATAAATAATATTATAGTACACATTTACTTATCCACCAATTTACTTGAGGAACATTACTTAGGGTTTCAATACTTTCTTTTGAGATACGGATCTTATCTTGTGGAGAACTATTTTGGATGTATATAGAATTTTTATAGCCTATAGTTGACTTATCCTTGTTATCCTCACATACCAAAACAACTTCTTATGAAGCACCTTATCCATGGGAGAGATTGAGGCTCTGTGGGTTCATTTTCAAAGGTAAGTATTCCTATTTTTTTTCCTCTTTTGTTAAATTAGATAGATTTGCATTTGTACTTCTCTCCCATACATTAGGATTTCTTAAACATTGTCTTAAGTATAGATTTTTTATGCATGTTTAATTTTTATGTTTATTACCACAATTTTGTGCTACAAGATTTGGTGAGTAATATATTAGATTTTACTTTACTTTGAATTTACTTAGTAAATATGAAAACATTGGACCTAACTAGGGTTATTGCATTGGTTTGCTTGACTAGAGGCTATGAAACCCTCTCTAGTGATATTTTGTGGTAAGAGACCCCTTAGTTAGGTCTAGTGGATCCATCTTGGTTATGACCTTGAATATCTAATGTATCAATAAATATAAGTGTAAGTAGGATTTATCTTCTTCGAGACAGGATTGATTAATAGGTCAGTTGCATTTTCTTTTATATACATAAACTACCTTAGATTTTGGTCCATAGTAAAATACATAAGGTAGACTCGCATAGTGAACTTTGTAAAGGGTGTGTGTCTTCCATTCAAAATACACTAACATGGAGTTCAAAATTTAATTATTGTTGATTTGATATGTTTAAATTATTATGTAACATATCTATTTTTAATATAATATATCCTATAAGCAAGTAAAGTGAAAATTAGTAATAGGAATAACACTCAATAGTAGTATAAATTTCATGGCCCTACCACATGAGATAATACTATTCATTTACCTCCTATAACTATTATGACATGATTAGAATGAAATGAAAACAATCAAATCAAATATTTCCTTCGACTATAAGGAAATTAGGCCTCAAATAATAGAGTTTATGTTGTTGTAGAAAACAAAATGCAAACCTTCAATCCACTCCGACTGAAACTAGTTGTATAATGTCTAATTTTTGTTTCAAAATATTAGGTGATTTAGGGGCCATATATAGTTTTATTTCTCCTGAGATTTATATGAAATGTAAAAACAAATCCTTTAGACTTAAATCAAGATATGAGATATAATTTAGCACCAAGAAAATGGTGGTTGGTTTTAAATGTTTTGAATAGGATAAAATTGATCTAGGAGTTTTTAAAACTCATGTAAATTTATTCCTTGCAGCTTTAGGATCTTATGAAATGGTATTAGGCTTGGATTAGTTTAAAAAATAATAATCTAAGTTTAATTGATTTAATAAAATAATCCAATGTCTTGATGAAGATGACTTGTGGTGATTCATGGTATCATCAACCATTCAACCAAAAAGATTATTTCATTCCTAAAACTAAAAATAATAGAGTAATAAAAGGGTGTTAAAATCTATTATATAGAAATAAATGAGGTACTTGTAGAAAATAAATCTTGCCTTCAAGATCACCTAGTCTTATAATATTTTATGGATGCATTTACTAAGGAATTATCAAGATTACCTCTTAAAAGAGAATTTTATTTTTCAATTGAAATCATAAATGGAAGTACACCTACACATGAAGCTTCTTAATTTATGAATATAGCATATCTAAGATAGATTAAGGTCTAGATATAAGAGTTTATGTATAAAGGGCTGATTTGGTCTAGTGTGTCAGCCTAGGGAGATCCAATGGTCTTTACTAAAAAGAATGATGGTACCCTTATACTTTGCATTGACTATTGTATGTTGAATAAATTCACCATTAAGATCAAGTATCCTATCCCTATAATCAATGATATTTTTAACCAAATGAGAGTATAAATTTTATTATCAAAGATAGATCTCCATTTCGGGTATCACCAACCCCATATAAAATAATAATATGTTCATAATACTTATATTATAATAAGATATAGACATTATGAGTTTATAGTTATGCCCTTTGGCATAACCAATTCTCTTAATTCTTTCATGAACTTGATGAACAATGCTTTTAGATATTTTATTCAGCATTTTGTGTTAGTTTTTATGGATGGTATTGTAATATACTCTAATATTGAGTAAGAACATGAACAACAAGTAAGGATGGTGTTCTAAAGGTTAACACAACATAGGTTATTTGTAAATATGTCTAAATTTTATTTTTATAAAATTAAAATTCAATATTAAGGGCATCCAATTTCAAGAGATCGACTTATTGTTTATCTTGTAAATATTACATCCATTTATGATTGGCCAACTCCTAAAAAAGTGCAAGAAATGTTTATCTCCATGGAATTAGTTGGTTGTTATAGGAGTTATATATATATAATTTCAAAGATTTCTAATCCTATCACATCTTTACATAAGAAGGGAAAAGAGTTTGATTGGACATTAAAATATGAATTATCTCTCAAAAGGATAAAATAAATATTAACTTAAGCCCCTATTTTTGTCATTCTAGACCCAAAATGGAAATTTTTAAGTATGGGTTGATGATTTCAAAGTGGGTATTGGTGTTGTTTTGACTCAATATGAAAATGTATTTATCTATGAGTCTTAAAAAATGAAAGTGCATGAATAGAATTATCCATACCATGACCTTAAACTAGGTATTGTATTGCTTGTACTCAAGAAATGGAAACATTTTCCTATTAGGTAAGAACTTTAATATAAAATTTGACCATCGAAGTCTTGTGCATTTGTTTGCTTACAATGAGTTGGACACAATAAAAAAAAATAGTTGGAATTTATTAGTAGCTTTGATACTAATATTGATTATTTAAAATGAAAGGAGACCTAAGTAGTTAGTTCTTTAATGAAGAGGACCTACATTACTAAAATCTTGATTATATAGTCAAATTTAAGAAATTTTATATTGTTACAATAGAAACCAAACTTGAATGTTTGAAAATTTACTTGGATTTATCAAATAGAGGTTCATGAAGTGTTATTTGTAATTTTTCATTGGGTTAAGATGGTCTTTTGAGACACAAATGTAGAATTTATGTTCCTAATTCATATAATTTTAAGGAACAAATTTTTAATGAAGTGCATGTGGCACCTCATTTTACTCATCTAGGTGTCATAAAAATGACACAAGTGTTGGAAAAGTTATACTTTTAACCCAAACTAAAAAATACCATGGCTAATTTTGTGGCCTAGATAATTTAATGTTTTATTAAAAAAATTTAGGGTAAGACCTTGAAAAAGTTACATTACATTTGGAAAATCATCTAAACTAACTCCATGCTTTATCAATCCTTTTGACATAGTGGAAAATATCAGCTTGGTATTTCATTCCTAGATCTTCCTCCTTCTCTATCTAGAATATGTCATTTTTTTTCATGTTGCATTGCTAATATAATATAATTCCAAATCATTTCATATTAGAATAGAATAATCTTCATGTGGTGAATGATGAAATGATTTAGTTAGAACCCATCAAGATTCTACCCAAGTGTAACATTAGACTATGAAATATAAATTTGTAGCAAGTATGAATTTAGTGGAACCAAATAGGTGAAAAGAGTGTTACTTGGGAATTAAAAAATTGGTTTCACTATCCTCGCTTATTTTAGACCATAAGGATAGTGCCATTATTTTTTGGGGTGGATGTCATGACAAATTAGAACTGATACTTTCATTATTATTGTTATTTGAGCATTATTCTAGTGTATTAATAACTTTAGGATATATAAATTAGTTTCCATTTACATTAATATTATTTTAAATATGTTATTTTATTATATTTAGTTATTGTATTATATTATTTTTGAGTTATGTTATACAAGTACTATTGATGTCATTTTACATGACTGTAAGTATTATCTCATTATGGGCTAGGTTGGGAGGTAGAATATTTTAACCATATTCAAGTGTAAGGTATAAAATAATATATATATGGTAAAATATGAGTGATATAATTAACTTTTACCATGTTTCCTATTTCCATATCCAATGTGTTTAGACCCATCTTTTAGTGTTTTCTTTGCTTTATTTAGACAATTGTTTGGTTTAGTCAATCATTTTTTGTAGTTGATTTTTCATTATTTAATTCTTTTATGTTTATTATATTTTATTTTTATAAATAAAATTAGAATTGGTTGAATATTTTAATATGTGACATTTCAACTTATACTAGACCTAAATTATGAATAAATAATTTACGAGATTTAGAATCTTGGCATAAAATGGATGTTGAAGGTCATTTTAACCTGTAAAATATTGTATGATGTTCTTGGAATGAATTATTATTTAATTCTAAGGTTTATACTAATGTTCATATTGGATTCCATTAAAATGAGGCCATGTTGTTGTAAGTGTAATTCATAAGGACTTGAGCATGGCATGAAATAATAAGTCACTTTAGACGTAAGTCATGAACATGATTATTAAAGTCACTTTAGATTTTTTGGGGAAATCAATAAAATATTACTTGAACTTCATAACTAATCATTTATTAGGTTTTATATAAGTTTGGAACACATTCAATTTATATTTTTTAATTATAATGATTATTACATGGAAATGAGGAATGAGGGTTTGAAACTATTAGAAATATGATGTCATTAATGTCAAAAGGGAAATTATGAGCATGTGATTAATGCTTAAGGATCAATATGGTGATCCTATCAGTGGTCAATGATGGTTTGAATTATTTTTGCATGAATGGAATTCATGTTTTTGTTCAAAATGATCATTTTGACATTTTGGGTTCAGATAGGAAAAGATAAGTAGGCACTTTTATAATGCCATATTTTGCACATAAGAAGGATTATAGACCAAATGGATATAATATCATATGAAAGAGGAATAAATTTGATAATTTATAGGTCACGTGACTAAGTGAAACAAGAGTTATGTAGGTAAAAATTTAGCCTTTCAGGTGAAATGAATGGTCTCCATAATTAGACAAAATCTGCAAAAGGTCATGCAAAGTTGTCATGATTTTACAAAACTCATCTATGGATATTTTAAAAATAAATAGATAGTAGATCAGTTATGGGTTTTTCATGATCATATTGAATATAAGGTCTACAGGCTCATAAGAGAAGAAATGAGATCATAATTGATTTATTTAGCTCTAAAACATTATATGGTTTCTAAGTAAAATATTAAGGGTATAGCCATGGCATCAATAAGCAAATTTCAATTTTATTTTTGAATTGGTATAGCTAAGAAATAGTATCTTAAGTTACAAATGAAGTCCATATCATCGTTAAGAAATGAGCGCCTTAAACCTA
The DNA here is from genome assembly GCA_037957365.1 of Torreya grandis. Classification (NCBI taxonomy): domain Eukaryota; kingdom Viridiplantae; phylum Streptophyta; class Pinopsida; order Cupressales; family Taxaceae; genus Torreya; species Torreya grandis. The sequence continues at coordinate 332,156 of JARHVA010008671.1, read as the reverse complement.
GTAATCTTCGGTTCAAAGGCTTAATATTTCCTAAGTCTAAGACTTAATATATGTCCCAACTTGATCAATGGATAACACTTAATAAAAAATTGGAGATCCAATGGAGTATAATGAAGTCAAATTGTCAAAAGGATCTTTGAGTGAGTGTATAAGTGACAAGTGTCACATTCACAAATCCTGCATAGTAGTTCAACAGAGTGGTTTAAAGTCAGAAATTCAATGAGTAATGTGATGATGATAAATATCTCAATAGTGGGAACTGATAGCTATGTATAGAATGCATGTGCTTAAGCCAAGTGTCATTTTATTAATGGTTGGATAGATATAAATAATGATCTTCTCAAAATATCTGATGGTGATTGGGTGATCATGTAAAGGAGATCCAACAGAGAGAATGGACTCAAATTCTATAAAGTGCTTGAGGTTTATCAACATTGTGATAAGTTAAAGACTAAGCAAGTATAAGAAAATCAATGGAGTGAAAATGATCTAAAGATGTAAGAACCAGTGAGATGAGGTCAAAGTGTCAAATTTTAATGACCAAGTCAAGGTACTATTCATGTAAGTTAAAATATCCAATGGCATGTAGAAGTTTGGATGAGATATATCTAATAGAATGAGTAAACTCAGATGGAATAAAGTGATTAATGTTTATTTCTATAATGGCAAGTTAAAAACCAAACATGTTCAACAAGATCAAAACTTAAAATAGATCTAAAGATATAAGAAGTAACAAGATGGGATAAATAACTTGAAATTTAAAATCTTGATAGTGATAAAGAACTTGATTCTTTGGAGATCTAATGGCATGTGGAAGCTCATATTAAGAAGATTGATGAGCACATTTAAAGATGACAAATCTAAATTTTGGAAGCATTCAAACATCATACAGTTAGAATGAGCCTATCAAATATTGATCAAATAGATGCATTTTAAATCTAAGTTAATTTAATAGATACCATCAGATCTCGGTTCTAAATGCAAGATCAATGACCAATATTTAAATTCATGTCTAGATAAATAGTTAGTTATAGGAACATGCAAGAACTTATATATAAGCTCTATATCTCGACACAAACAACAAGATTTATTGATCCAACTGATAAATTCTACATTAAATAGCTTGTGTATCAAAACTTTAGTCTAAAAGATGCTATAGATAGTAAATAGATCTGTAATTAGGTGGTGATGTATAGAATCAAGATGCAAGAACTAACAATATAAGTCTTAATGAACTAAATTACAAAATTGATATGATGTGTTAATAGTTTGGGTGTGAACATATATAATATATGGAACCCTAGATCATTTGTTTATATATATGATATCTAGGATAGAAAATCTTGTTGGAACCATTATTTTTACTATTGAACCAAATTGAATATAGATAGAGGCAGAAAGTAAAAGTCAATGAAGTGTGTTAGATATAAAATCATAAAGACATAGAACCAGAGGTGGAAGAGTAGACTAGAGTGGTTGGTGAATCTAATGAAGTATGTCAAATAGATAAATATATAGACACAAGACTAGAGGAATAGAGAGGAGCAGATAGGAAGAAAGGCACAAAGAGAATGTGTAGAGCAGGATCAATTATAGATTAGACTTGTAATAGAGAGAATAGAGTTTGATTCATTTATGAATCAATGTTTTAATTTGGATTTGTATCTCCATAGATATTATTTATTTATCTCATAATTAATTTATTTATCTCTCATACATTATAGAGTTTCATATTAAAATACTAAGGGTTTAGCCATGGCATCAACAAGCCAGGAACTGATAACTTAAGTCCATATAATCATTAAGAAATTGGCCCCTTCAACCTATAAATTAATTATTTAAAGGAATTAATACTTATTAAGTCTAAGAATTAATATATGTCCCAATTTGATCAATGGCTAGTGCTTAATCAGATATTGAGATCCAATGGAGTACGATGAAGTCAATTTTTCAAAAGGATCTCTAAGTAAGCATGCAAGTGACAAGTGTCACAATCATGAAGCCTGTTTAGTAGCTCAATGGAGTAATTTAAAGTAAAAAGGTAATTTATCAATGAGAGGATGCTAAATATCTCAATAGCGAGAACTAATAGCTATATAAAGAAGTCACGTGCTTAAAATAAGTGTCATATTCTTGAGGGTTAGATAGATATAAAGAATGAACTTGTTAGAGTATGTAATGGTGAGTGAGTTATCATGTAAAGGGTATCCAATGGAGTGAATGGACTCAAATGTTATAAAATGTTCAAGGTTTATCAACATAGTGGCAATTTAAAGACTAAATAAGTCTGAAAAGATCAAAGGAGTGAAAGCAATCTAAAGATGAAAGAAGCAGCGAGATGAGGTCATAGTGTCAAAGTTTAATGACCAAGTCAAGGTATAGATCATGTAAGTTCAAAAATCCAATGGCACATATAATATTGGATAAGAAAGATCCAATAGAGTGAGTGGATTCAGATGGAATAAAGTGATCGATGTTTATTGACATAGTGGCAAGTTAAAAACCAAGAATGTTTGAGAAGATCAACAAAGTGAAAATGATCTAAAGATATAGGAGGCAATGAGATGGGATAAAGAGCTTGTAGTTTAAGGTATCGATATATATAAAGAACATGCATCTTTGGTGATATAATGACATGTAAAATCTCAAATCAAGAATATCAACATGTACATTTTAAAGATGACAAAGCTAAAGTTTGAAAATGTTCAAAGATTAGACATATAGGATGAGCATGTCATAAATTGATCAAATGGACAAGTTTTAAATATGAGCCAATGTAATAGATACCATCAGTTCATGGTGCCAAAGGCAATACCAATGACCAAGATTTAAATTCATGTCCAGATAAATAGTTAGTTACATGAACATGCAGTAACTTGTACATAAGCTCTATATCTTAACACAGATAAGGAGATCGATCGATCCAACTACTAAAATATACATTCAATATCTTGTGCATAAAAAATTGAGTCTAATAGATTGTATAAATAGTAAAGAGACCTAAAATATGGTGTTAATGCATGCAATCAAGATGCAAGAACTAATAGTTCAAGTCTTAATGAACTAAAGTACAAAATTGATATGATGTGTTAATAGTCTAGGTGTGAACACAAAAGATATGGAACCCTAAATAATTTGTTTAAATATATGATATATAGGATTGGGAAAATATTGTTGGAACCATTATTTTTTCTATTAAGACAAATTGAATTTAAATAGAGGTAGAAATCAAAAGCCAATGAAGTGTGTCCAATAGAAAATCATAAAGACACATAACCAGAGGGGGTAGAGTAGAGTAGAGTGGTTGGTGAAGCCAATGAAGTGTGTCAAAATATGAAACATATAGACATAGGACCAAAGTAATAAAGATAAGTAGAGAAGAAGAAAAGCCACAAAGAGAATGTGTAGAGAATGATTAGTTACATATTAGACTTGTAATTGAGAGAATAGAGTTTGATTCATTTATGAAATAATGTTATAATTTGGAGTTCTATATTCATAGATTTGATTGGTTGGTGACATTATATTAGTTGAGTTAGCTCTTAGTTAGGGGATTGGTGTCTCCTTAGGATTGGTGTCCTTAAATGTAACAAGTGAGTTATGTAACTAGTAAGGTTTTACCAAGTGAGGCATTAACTATGAGGCTAGATTAGAATAGTAAATTCTAGTAGCTATTTTCATCACGATTTTTCCTTTTGGGTTTTCAACATATAAATCTAGTGTCATGTGTGTATGTGATCTCTATATTTATCTTTTAATCTACATATGATTTTGAATTTACTTTAAGAGGATTAAAGGATTGGTTTTAGTTGATCTACTAATTCACCCCACCTCTTAGTAGATAGTTGTGTTCCAATAATTGGTATCAAAGCCTAGGGTTCCTTGAAAGAATCTTAATCAACTCAGGTAGATCTTAGAATAGTGAACACAATGGCTAGTCAAGAAGGATCTTCATCAAACAAAACACTTATCTTTGATGAATCTAACTATGTATTATGGAGCCTAAGAATGGAAGCTTATTTATATTCATTAGGTTTTGATGTATGGAAGTCTATAGTAAATAGATATACAACCCTTACTACAACTCCTACTAATTAGGCTACCAAGAAGGTATATGAGAGCAATGCCAAGGCAAATAATGTTATTCTCTATGAACTGTCCAAATTAGAGTTTGTCAATGTCATGTATTGCCAAAATGGACAAGATATATGGAACAAGTTGAAGAGCATCTATAGAGGTGATGATAAGGTAAATCAGGCCAAGCTACAAACATAAATATGAATGTTTGAGATTCTTAAAATGACTAAAGAAGAGAATATTATAGACTACCTTCTCAGGGTAGATGAAATAGTCATTACAATCAGAGGCCTTGGAGAATAAATGAAAGAATCAATCATTGTTAAAAAGGTCCTAAAATCTTTTCCATCAAGGTATGGTTATAAAATATCTAAAATAGAGGAATCAAGAGATCTATATAAGCTCATTGTAGATGATTTGCATGGAACCTTCACTACTTATGAGATGAGATATGGGAGAATTAAATACTTCTAAGAGAGAAGCTACATTTAAAGCATCCAGGAAAGTAAAAGCAAAAGCATCTACATCCAAATTTGAAGAGACTAATGAAGAAGAAGCTAACTTTGTTAGAAAATTGAAAAGAGAATCTAGAAAGTATAAAGGTAAGTTACCATTTAAATGATTTAACTATGGTAAGCTAGAAAATTTTGATACTAAATGCCCTTATGAGAAAAAGGATAACTTTGATCAATAAGAGGATGGAAAAAGATGAAGCCCCACTATTCCAAAAGGAGGAACTTCTTTAAAAACAAGAAAATCATATATATAAGAGAAGATAGTGACTCATTAGATGATAGTGATAGATCAGATGATGACCATGACTATGTCTTTTTTGTTGAGGGAGATAAATTCCTATTCATGGCATTAGAATCAACTTACAAAGATCTAGATCAAGAAGAAGTTAAAGACTATGATGAAGAAGAGGAAGGAGAAGTAGACCTTTAGTGTGAACTCATATATGCTCTAGATGAGATCAATAAGATGAGAAAATAGAACTCAAGGTAGAAGAATCTTGGACAAAAACAAATTGAAAAACTATCCAAAAGTCTTGAAAGATCTGATCAAATGATAGTAAGCCTTGAAACTTAGGTTGAAGAGGGTACAAGAATAGAAGATATAGTCAAAATTAAATTATAATTCAATTTTGATGAATGTATGAGGCTAAAAGTAGAGATAGTGGCTTTGAGAAAAGATCTTGAAAAGTCTAAATAGAAATAGTCAAATGTCTAAAGTTGATAAGAGGATCAGACATTATTGATGAATTGATCATCTCTCAAAAGCCATTAAAATGGAAATATGTTCTTGGTTATAAAAATGGGAAAATTCCTATAGCCAGTACATCTACTAAGTTATATGACAAATTCAAAGTAGAAGGAGGATCAAGAGTAAAGAAATAAAAAGATTTTTGGGATATAAAGATAGATACAAACACTACTGATGTGAAGAAGGATAAAGGACAAAAGAAGCCTCAAAAAAGGAAGATGCAGAAGATAAAGGTAACTGATGCAGATGGTTACACAAAGGTGAGAAGACCAATAAGTCAATCCAATGCTATGGCCAGGTATTCCTCATCTTTTTATATTAATGATTATATCTATAATTAGTTTGGTCATAAGGCTAGTAATTATAGAGTTGTACCTATAAAGAAAATGAATTTTGTAAGCAAAAATTTATTTTCACCCTTGTTAGATACAAATGTAATGTGTTATAATTGAAATAATTATGGTCACATAGCTAAACATTATAGAACAAGCTCTGTAAGATCAAAAGTACAAAGAAATAAGAAAGGTATGCCTCCTAGTGTGAATAAAGGTTCACAAGTCTCTGATAAAGAGAAAAATAAGACATATAATAAACCCAAGCATGTATGGAAAATGAAAGATCAAACCAATGCTATATAGGTTGGAAAATGTCAAGAGCTCTCAATGTATACACATGTTGAGAATGAGAAGACAAAGCTCAAGGACAAGTCTAAGGTACTAGCTAAGGATATTTCTCAGGTATATATAGATTCAAGTGAACATCTTGTTCCTATAGAGAAAGTATCAATCATATAACATCAGTATTTTATTCTTAGTGATGAGATTATAAGCTAAGGAATATTCATCAGATGAAAAAGTGTGCCACATGTTGTCTCCATGTATTGTCAATCCAATCATAGAAGAAAAGGATAATATAATAATGGATGAGCATGTTACTTCTCTTAAGCTTAAGAAGAAGAACGAAAAGCCAAATATTACCAAGGAGGAGAAGGAATATGAGGAGTTATGGGAAACACTTCATTTCACATTATTCTATGACATTTTGAAGTAAGGTAGATTTATCTAAGAGACCCTTGTTAGTAGAGAAGTAAGTGATGTCTGGTATACATGTGAACTCAAGTAGGTTGTGATGATGAATTGATCAAACCAAGTCAAGTGCTATGTATGTAGTGTATGTAGGGATAAAATGAGTGTTTCAATATGACATAATGAGATTATCAAACTACATCTTATATAGATATGGTCTGTAGATTCATTTGGCATAAGGGTTCTAACGAAATAAACCCTTGACATTATGTATCTTAGGTTTTGAAAAAAAATTGGGTCACCAAACTTAGAAAAAATGTGTAAAAGGAAGTTATGGTGTGTTATAGGTAGGCCCTTGATGCAAAGATGGAGCATGGATCAAAAGAGAGCTAGATTCTTTAGTTTGTCAGGATTAAGAAGGATCATAGTAGAAGAGATTTGTAATTGGTTAGGTTGTAGGATCAAAATATAATAATAGACTAAGATATAAGGCTAGTAATCTTGTATGGAAGCTCCTACATCACATAACTATATACTAATGATATAGCATAAGTCCAAAGGAAGGATCATAAAAGCCTTGTTGATCCCTAGAAGAAGAGAAAAGCCAATTCAGGTATGCATAGTTTGTAAATTTCTAATGAGATTATGGTTGTAGGATCTTTGACAAAATATTTTATCTGATAAAGGTGGATAAAACTTTGGAAAAATAGTGAGAAGGATTCCCTGTGCCATTAATATCAAAGGGGGATAAAAAGGGCAAATCCTCTTTGTAAATTTTATAAGAAAAAGTACAAATGTTATTTGTAAATGTTTGGAAGAGAAGAGTAAGTGTCCAAGTTAATTATTATGAAAATGTGCCATTACCCAAGGGGGAGAAATTTTGGTATGAATATCTTTAGTACATAAATATTAGATGATAATGCAAGTAATGCCAAAGAAGGAACTAAATAGTAAAATATTAGAGCATTTAGTTTTCCATCAATGACAAAGGGGGAGATTGTTGGAAATATGAGTGTCATTGATGTTAAAACAAACATTATGATCATGCCATTAATTCTCAAGGATGAATATGATGATCATGGTCATCCTATCAGAGGTTAATGATGATTGGAATTCTTGTGTGCATGAATGGAATTCATTCAATTCTTCGTAATGATCATCTAGACATTTTGGGTCTAGACAGGAAAAGATAATTAGGCACTTTTATAATGCCATATCTTACACATAAGAAGGCTTCAAGATCAAATGGATATATGGATTGAATATTATATTAAAGAGGAACAAATGTGTCAATTTATAGGTCATATAACTAAGTGCAACAAGATTTATCTAGGTGTAAAGTTAGCCTTCCTAGCAAAATGAATGGTCTCCATACCTAGACAAAATCTGCAAAAGGTCATGATAAGTTGTCATGTTTTTACAAAACTCATCTATGGAGATTTTAAAAATAATTAGGTAGTAGATATATTATTAGTTTTTCATGAGCATATTGAATATATGGTCTATAATCTCAGAGGAGAAGAAATGAGCTCATAATTGATTTTTTTAGATCTCAGACATTATAGGGTTTCACAGTAAAATCTTAAGGGTCTAGCCATGGCATCAACAAACAAAGTTGTATTTTAATGTTGACTTGGTATAAATGGGAACCAGCAACTTAATTTACAACTTAAGTCCATTCATTTTTAAGAAACTGACCCCTTTGACCTAGTAATTACCAGTTTAAAGGACTTGATATTTTATAAGTCTAAGACTTAATATATGTCCTAGATTGATGAATGGATAATACTTAATCATACATTAGATATCTAATAGAGTGTGATGAATTCAAATTTTCAAAAGGATCTCCATGCGAGTGCACAAGTGATAAGTGTCACAATCATGAAGCCTACATAGTAGATCAACTAAGTGGTTTAAAGTCAAAAGGTCAATGAGCAATGTGAGGATGCCAAATGTCTTAATAGTGGGAATTGATAGCTATGTATAAAAGGTACATGCTTAAGCCAAGTGTCATATTATTTAATATTGGATAGATATAAAAAATTATCTTTTTATAAGATCTAATGGTGAGTGGGTGATCATGCAAAGGAGATCCAATGGGGTGAATGGACTCAAATGATATAAAGTGCTCAAGGTTTATCAACACAATGGCAAGTTAAAGATTGAACAATTTTGAGAAGATTGATGGAGTGAAAGTGATCCAAAGATGAAAAAATTAGTGAGATGAGGTCAAAGTGTCAAACTTTAATGACCAAGTCAAGGTACAGTTCATGCAAGTTAAAAGATCTAGTGGCACATAGAATATTGTATGAGAAAGATCCAATGGAGTGAGTGGACTCATATGGAACAAAGTGATTGATGTTTTTCAACATAGTGGCAAGTTAAAAACTGATCATGTTTGACAATATCAATAGAGTAAAAGTGATCGAAAGATATAAGAAGTAGTGAGATGGGATAAAGAACTCAACATTTAACATCTTGATAGAGATAAAGAACATGTATCTTTGGAAATCCAAAAACACGTGGAATATCATATTAGGAAGATCGATGGGAACATTTTAAAGATGACAAATCTAAAGTTTGAAAGTGTTCAAAGATCAAAAAGTTAGCATGAGATTATCAAAGATTGATTGAATGGACATATTTGAAATATGAGCCAATTTAATAGATACCTTCAGATCTTGGTGCCAAACGCAAGATCAATGACTAAAATTCAAAGTCATGTCTAGATAAATAGTTAGTTATAGGAACATGTAGGAACTTATGTATAAGTTTTATTTCTTGACACAGTCAATGAGGTTGATCGATCTAACTGATTAAATTTACATTAAGTAGCTTGTGAATCAAAACTTGAGACTAAAAAATATTATAAATAGTAAATAGACTTGTATTTATGGTGGTGATGCATAGATTCAAGATGCAGGAACTAACAGTTTAGGTCTTAATGAATTAAATTCTAGAATTATATGATGTGTTAACAATCCAATTGTGAACACAGAATATATGTAACCCTAGATAATTTCTTTATATATATGATATCTAAGATAAATAAAATGTTGTTGGAACCATTGTTTTTATTATTTAGCAAATTGAATATAGATAGAGGCAAAAATCAAAAGCCAATGAAGTGTGTCAAATAGAAAATCATAAAGGCACAAAACAAGAGGGGTAAAGTGGAGTAGACTGATTGGTGAAGCCAATCAAGTGTATCTAATAGATTAATATTTAAAAAAAGGACTAGAGGAATACAAATGAGTAGAGAGGAATACAGGCATAAAGAGAATGTGTAAAGCATGATTAATTACAGATTAGACTTATAATAGAGATAATAGATTTTTATTCATTTATGAATCAGTGTTGTAATATGGATCTATATCTCAATAGATTTAATTGGTTGGTGCCATGAGATTAGTTGAGTTGGTGATCAATTAGGGGATTGGTGTCTCCTTAGGATTGGTGTCCTTAAATGTAACCAATGAAGTTTTGCCAATGAGGCTTGTGGCTAGTGAGGCTTGTAACCAGTGAGGTTTTACCAAGTGAGGCATTGACTATGAGGCTGGATTAGAATAGTAGACTATAGTAGCTATTCTCACCATGGTTTTTCCCTTTGGCTTTTCAATGTGTAAATCCAGTGTCATGTGGATTTGTGTGTGTATGTGATCTCTACATTTATCTTTTAATTTTCATATGCTTTTGAATATTATTTAAAAGGATTAAAGGACTAGTTTTAGTTGATCTACTAATTCACCCCCCTCTAAGTAGATAGTTAAGTTTCGACAGAAACTTGGTTTTTATGCATTGATGTTGACATGGTAGCACTTGATTTCTTTGAATACACAACTGAATTTGTAAATGGGAGGGACTAGGATACTCTATTGGTTAGAACTTTAATAAGTGGAGAGTAAATTGGCTTAAATGGGACTATGTTTGAAAGGAAAGAACACAAAAAAGTCTATTAAGGAATAAATAAATAAATAAGAAAGCAAAGGAATAATTTATATTGTTTCCCCATTAGTTGTGGTATATTCTATGTGATAAGTAAGTTCTTATATTTTTATGCAAATTTTAAATTTGGTTTTTACTTTGAATGAAAATTAAGTGTTATATTTTAATTAGATAGAATTATTATATAAATACCTCTATTTAGTTTCATACTACCATATAATGGTAGCTGAGGATAAACCATTTTGTGAGAGGCCAAATTTTCTCCATCTTGCCCTTGTATGCACAAAGATGACCTAAATTATTTTGTTTCATGGCTATAATTGACCTAGACAATGTATAGTTGTTCATATTGTTTATTTTTGGTTTTTGTGTGTGTAGTAATCATTTTCAAAATGATTTTCTTATTTGGTGATCTCCAAGGAAAATGGTTTTTTGTGTTATTCTCTTTGAGTTGATGGTTTCTTAAATCGAACCCATCTTTATGAATTCTTGTAGAATTGATTACTTATATTTTTTAGTTGTTGTTTGTGTTTAGTTTTTTCTTATTTTGAAACTCTAGCCTAAACTTAGGATCTCATATGAATTTTATCATGGATATAAAATTGTATAATATGGGCTTAATGTGGATTTATCTACTCCGCTTTCCAAGTAATGGTTGGGGTGGCTAGGGACTCACTATATGGTTGGGTTCATTATGATGTGGAAAAGACATTTAGGCCATTTTTAATAGTGCATTCATCTATTTGGTTGCTAAAAACCTAGACTTTATCTCCTTTATATTGTGAATGCATTTTGGGAATACATTAAAATCCGATTTATAAGATATTTCTTTGAATGTATTTATTCATTTCATTGGAGGCACTTGATATGCCTATGATGATGTTTTCATGTTTTTCCTTAATTTACTAGATATGGAGAACTTGTTCAAATCATTTGGTTATTATTGATTTGATTGAATGTTGTTATAACCTATGAATAATGAATATAAGTTATTTGTATTAAAGTTTTACTTTTTTTTTATTTTTGGGTTTCAATAAGCCTATTTGAATCATTTGATTTAACTGATTTTCAATAAATTGTGTTTATTACATTATAAGATGATTTTATGTTTAGCATAAAAATGGGAACCTACAATCAATTAGATTTACTCTTATGCTTTATTCAATGTCAAGATGTTGCATATGGAAAAGATAAATAATATTTAAATTATGTTTGGTTTTAAATTATTTCTTTGGATTGTTTTTCTCTCATGAGAGGCTTAAACTTTGTGTGTTATTTTCTGTTTTGATTTGAATAATTTGTAGTGTTGAAGTATTATGGATAAGAAAACATTTTATATTGATAAGTTAAACTTATTTTACTTACCAATAATAAACTCTCCATAATATACATTTCCTACTTGCTTTAAATTCTTTATTTTAAGTGTTATTTGGAACTTTCACTTGTGACAAGGAATTGTGACATGGATTACTAATTGGTATAAGAGATTTTAATATTATATTTTAGAATCATTGGTGAGATATATAATTCAATTATGAGTAAGATCAATCTTATCTTATTATGATAAAGTTGTATATTTTTTCCTATTTTTATCATAGGCTCAAGTGGAAATCATTGGTATGGTTGCAACATTAAATTTTATTAAATGGTTGTAGCAATTTATTTATATGATTAAGTTCATTTTATTAGAAATTAATGATTTGGTATGGATATAACATAACACTTTGAATTTTTATGAGGGAAGAACTTTCATTAGTAAATAATTTACTTATTTTTGGTTGTAAGTTGAAATCAAAAGCTCTTCTTGATTTCATTGTGAGGTAACATTACCAATTTGTAAGTATATATAGCTAATTGGTAAATATATTGGAGACATATTGATTTATTTTATATGAATTTGATATTCATGAAATTATGATTAGGTCTTCTTGATTAAACTAAATAGAAGTTTCTTGATAATATATAACATTATTATAAAAATTAGTATCATTGCTTCCAACTTTATATTTGACATATGATCCATTTCCTTGTTACTATGTGATTTTCATTAGTTGTAGTGGCTTATTAAAAGCTGAAAGCTTTGACTTCTTGGATTAGTTATGCCTTAAGGGTTTAAAGATACAAACTACTAAATATTAGATCCTTTATTCTCAAATTGTGAATGGTTCTTACTCCTTTATATTTTTTAAGCTAATTATTCTCAACAAATTACAAATTTATGTTAATATTGAATATGGTATTAATTCATTCAAATTGATTAAAATTTGTTTATGAATTTATAAATTAATTTTGATATAATGATGAGGTTTTAATATGATATATCTTGAACATTGATATGATTATTTTTAAATCATTCTACTACAAATTAAAGAGTGACAAAGTACTATTATCTTGATTATGCGACCTTATATTCTAACCTTACACTTTCATTCTTCATTATACATAGAAATTGGTTCAATTAGTTATGGTATATATGGATTCCTGGGTGTATGAGTATATTCATGGTTTTAAATAGATAACCACTGGTTAAGTAGTGATAATTTTTTTAAAAAGGAATGATATCCATGTGCAGATAGAATTATAATTACTTTATTTAGATACATTAAACTAGATGTATAATAGTTAGTAATTATTTTTAGTTGGTATTAAATTTTTATAAAAGCTATGTATAATTAAGAAATATGGTTAAAAAAATTGAATATTTAAACTACCTTAGGTTTTAGACCATAGTAAAAGACTCAAGGCATACTACCTTGGGTTTTAGACCATAGTAAAATACTAAAGGAATACTCGCCCAATGAAATTTGAAAAGGGTAAGTGTCTTCCATGTATATTTCACTAACATGAAGTTCAAAATTTAATTATTTTTTATTTTTTATGTTGAAATGGTTATGGAACATATCTATTTGGAGTCAAATCTAGCCTTTAAGGAAGTAAAATTACCTTGTTTGAAAAATAAATAGAACTTTGAATTAATTATTTTTATAAATAATATCTTTCCAAGGGTTCAAATTAAATAATGAAATGATTACATTTCTTATCTTCATTACCACTTTATAAAATATGATAAACTTTGTTTCATAATTACATTAAAATCTAATGCTTAGAGAAGTAGTAAAACATCTAAAATGAATGTTACAATTTCATTATTAACCTAAGAGAAGTCAATATCATCATTTAAGGGATTTAAATAATATTCTAAGGTTGCCTTGTCATAAAAATGAAATATCATAATACTATGGTGCATAGTTGGAATCCATTTTTGAAATTTTTGTACATGAACTTATACTATTAATACATTTCGTTCAAAAATCATATTAACAAATTATTTCTAATTAATGTTATTAGTTTACTAGGTTATTGTTGGAATTTGGACTTTATAATAATGAAAGTCAAGTTTTGTTCTATATTAATTTTTATGGGTTATGAAATATAAGTGTGATCAATATTTTACGGCCTTGATGGACTATGTACTACTTATATTTTTTGGGTTGATATGGTTAAACCATTTGACTCGAGTGAGATTGGATAGATTGGTTAGATTATGTTTACATGTGGGTTGTATAACTCATCCTTAAACCATATCAAGGTCATTATCACTCTCTAATTACACTCTTCACATATTTAAGGTTCAATTGTGAATCTCTCTCAAATGCTTCATCTAGGAAGCATATTAACAAAATCAAACTACCAAGGGATAACATGGTTGCATTGACACACATGTGTAATCATTCCTTGCTCTCTTTTCTTTCATGAAATTTCAATTATTAATTTTTAGATTATATGCAATAATTTCACTTATAACATGATTTTGGTTGTAGGTCATGCACATACATTGAATTCAAATATGGATCAAGTCAAATAAAGGTGTGTTATATACACCATAGTATGTATTTATTTCCTTTAAACTAATAACTTCATCCTTATATATTACTATATTAAGGAGTGGGTGGGGGTTAAATATATATATATATATATATATATATATATATATATATATATATATATATATATATATATATATAAAGTATGGATTTTAAATGATAAACAAGTATTTCACAATTTAAAAATATCATTCTAGGCACTACCCTTCATTTCTTGACTTCCTACTACTACAAGCTAGCATTTGCCATCTCAATGTGCTTAAATGCTTATCTTATAGTTTGGCCCTGATATTGAGATTACCTAGATCACTCGTATCTCATAATATGATTAATACCTAATATATATCCTTCAATTTCATTTACATAGCTTTATAAATTATTTATTCTCTAGGACACTAACATTTAGATCTAGACACTAGTGTTGAAACTAGTGTCCCAGTTCCAATGCTAGTGTTTATACCTTACAAACACTTAAATTTTCAAATATTTATATATGTATGGGTCATCATATTTTTCTCAATTAACACTTTATGAGATTATTTTCAAAAAAAATTGTATAAATATAAGTAGGATACCATTCATCATGATCATGTACTTTTCAAGCGCATGTCTAACACTTATCAAACAAGATCACCTCTCAAGCTTAAAATGCTACCCAATTCTTCCATTTTTCAATATAGATCATAGGAATAGTCTTATTACAATTTTTAATCATTCAAATAATATCCCATGAGTATTATTTATCAATTTATAAGCTAGATCACTACATGCACTTGTATATACTACATTACAATATTGTTCACAAACAAGCCCACACATAAGGATAAACTACATATTTATAAGGTCATATTAAAATTAATGTATATGGATTAAAAAATCACTAATATATGTGTATTTTATTTTATATCAAACTCACTCGATCCCACTAACCCATATATTCAATGTGGCATGCCCTAATTAAAGTATCCAGGGTTTTAAGAAAAATGTTGATATCAATAAATTATGCACATCATATGAAAAATAATTTTAAATACAATGGTGAGCCATAATAATAACATGTGTAATTTACTAAAAAGATTCAATATTTTATATAGGACACTAGTGGAAAAATTGAGACACTAGTATTGATGTTAATGTCCATAAGGCAACACAACTATCTAGATTAGCAGAAATCAAATATTTAAAATTTGAATACTGTCTCTAAATATTTAGATAGTCCATTCATGTATTTACACTACTTATAAATAAATTTTAATAAGTGTATAATCAAAGTACAATTTATCATTTTTATTTCTATTATCAGAACATTGAATGTTATACTTTTTGTATTTATCATATTCTTAGATTTAGTATATCTTATTAGAATATAAATATAATATAAAATAATTTAATTGGGATAAGTTTTATATTAATTTACTCCTTGCTTGATTAGGCTACACTTTCCTTTATACTTTATTTATAAAAATGGGTAAACAAGATCCTGCCTTCCACCTCAATAGACCTTTAAGTCTATGGTCCAATAAATGAAAAGAGTTGAAAACCATAAAATTATAGATTTTCCCCAAATAAAGCGGGGTGGGGGGGAATTTGAAAAAAAAATGGAAACTCTTTTTACAACAATAAAAATTGTACATGATTGACTAAAATTTATGTTCTTTTTCAACATCTTTAACCAAATTGACATAGAGAAGCAATGACAACTGAAGATATGGTCAAGGTACTTATTCTATTATTTTACATTTTAAATATGATTTAAGTTTTTTTATAAAAAATAGATCAAGTTTTTAATTTTCCTAGAGAAGATCCCCCATACATCATCTTACTTATCCATAATTGGAATAATAATAATAATAAGGCATCCCAATCATGATAATGATTATTGATGGGATAATTCATGATGGGATAAGTAGTTGCACTTAATTCTCATGTGAGAAGTGTGATGGTGTCATGGATTATAATAATCAATGTTCATAAATTTAATGAGTACCTTGTAAATCAAAATCACTTCAAACATTTCATAATAGTTATTTGATGTGAAGGGTCATTCCAAAGTGCAACATAGCAATCAAGGTAAACCATGTTATCCTAAGTGAACTCTCTAGTATTCTAGTGAAAGGTGAACACTTTTCACATATTGAGATTACCTAAAATTATTTAATTTATATCTCCCAAAAATAATGGTTACTATTACTTAAATTTATTTATAGTGGTAAAAGAGAATGTAAAGGGATCAAAAGGGAAAATTTACTAGAGCCTTAAAAAATATTTGCCTTGTGGGTTATGAATTTATTTACATGTGATGGTGAGTTTAAAATTTTCTTGGAGCTTCCATGAAGATGATAAATCACCTGAGATATGGTAGAGAAAATAATAATGTTTGACGAATCTTCCCCATTATCTATTTTATTCAAATTCAAGTAATGGTTGATAAATATGTGCAAGGAAATGGACCCTTAAAACATCATCATCTAATTCTTGACTAACTTGAAAACATCACTTACTAAAGAGGTTTTTAGGAGAGTAGATATGGTAATAGTTCTTCAAATATTGATGAAAAAGGAGAGAATGAGGTTTAATACTCTCAAGTGCTTCTATAAGATCTTCTCAAGCTTCACAAATCAAGTGAAGGAAATAAGATTCAAGACTTAGTCTAGAGCAAAAGAAGAAGAAAAAATTATAGTTATTAGGGGACATTAAAATTATAAATCTAGGGTCATGATATGGGAAAATAAATAGATAAAAATCATCCCTAAAGAACATTATTTCTCAAATCAAGGTTAAAGGAAAACATTCTTCTAGTGTTGAACAACCGTCAATAAAAAGAATTCATCCTCAACGCTATGGATTCAAAGTTTTGAATTAAAAAATCCTAATCATTGATGTGTCTAATATGGAATAAACACCCATATAATAACCTAGGAATTGCCCTCTCAATATAATCAAGAGAATAAGATTGATTTTGTCTCATGAGGAAGACTCAAAAGTACAACAATCTATTATTAGAATCATAGAAAGTTTTAATAAGGATTAAAGATTTTCATTCATACCTAAAGAATTTATAGTGATGTAAATATAGATAAAACTAATGATTCATTAATAATTCCCTCATTCCCATAAAAAAATCATGGACAAATTGAAATTTCTAATTCTTAAATCATAACAGGAGTAACTAAGCATTTTAGATAAATAACATCAAACATTCCAAGTATTAACCCTCTCCGAAGATGAATTCTCAATAAGAATAATTTGCATTTATAAATAAAATTATTAAAATAAATATACTATTTTATCACTAAAATAATAATTTAAGGAATAATTTTTGATAATTATTAATAAATAAAATAAAAAAATTTAGGTAGAATGAGAAGCAGATAGGGTTAGAACAACCATACCTATTTCTGTCACTAAAAAGGATGAAAATGTAAAAATAGACCTTGTATATTACCAATTAATATCCACATGGGAAGAAAAATGTAACTCTTTAAAAAAATTAAAAGAATAAACTAAGAAATTGAAGGAATAAATTCAAGAGGTTAGAAAGGAAAAACATAGTGTTGGATCAAATTTGACAATAGCATGATAAATTAGAGAAACTCTGGTAGCCGTTAGGAAACCCTCTAATATGTATAGTGTCTTTTTAAGAGAATGATTTGTTTGATGGTAGATATTGAGAATATATTGTGGTCAGACTTTTGATGTTGATGATGAAAATAAAATATTAGAGACTTGTTTAGGGAACAACCCTCAATAGCCAAAAAACATTATGAATTCTTCCTACATAAATATCTCTAATGTCATTTGACCCATTTTATAATTAATTTATTGTTGGGATAAGTGAAGTTAGAGATTACATTTATCTGTTACAAAATCAAGATGTATTTTAGAAAAGGACTAGGGAACTTATCATTGTATAAAAAACTATAGGTATTTTAATGAGAGATGTGTATCCCAAGTAAAGATAATTTATTGAATAATTTAGGAAATTTTCATTTATACCTCAAATTAAAGGATATATTTTTTAGAAAATGTACTAAGGATTTAAGATTAATATTCCTAGTGGTTTATCTATTCTACCTATATTACCTATGATAGGATATGGTAATGATTAGAAGATAAATAAAATGCAGCCAATTACCTAAACCAATTTGAAGTGGGCCTTTAGAAAGACCAAAGTCATTATTCAGATGATGTCAAAAACACTAGAATAAATTAACATGAATGAGTTATAGACCTATATTTATCTTATTTAGAATACAATAATTTACCATCACCATAGAATGGGATTAAGATAATTTTAAACATAGGAGGGAGAGAGTTGAAAACTATATATGATGTGAAAATTTTGGATAGGAAAACTAGGTAGACTCATTGAGGGTTTATGACTACAGTAAAATCATTAAAATTTTCACCCTATAGAGGGAACATCACCAATAAAAAAATGTATGAGGACCTACAAGAAGTTACGTGAGTGGGAGATGATGACACCATAATATGTCTAATCTTAGCTAAATTTAACATCCTTTTCTCTTCCACAAATTGGTTCTAAAGTGGATTTAGATGTAATTTTTAGAACTTATGGTTTATTTAAATTAAAATAAAGGGTATATATATATTATATATTATTTGTAAATTATTGTTCTCTAATATGTTAATATTTTATAGTAATCCTTGGGAAATAGATGCCAAATTTTGTATATGCAGACTATAATAGGTCATAAATGTACACAAAAAGGTTTTAAACATTAAAATGCCAACTCAAGAGTATTTTTTAAGTAGCTTCAGATTCTTACATATATAGAGTCCTATGTAGAAATAGATAAAAAGTCCTATACAAATTTGGCATTGGATTCTTATAGGTCTAAAATCCCATATATAAGTGGTACTAGAGTGCACATCTCTAGAGTATTAACACACATATAGCTCTAGAGTATGCATACATAGAGCTCTGGAGAAGATTAAAATTATATTCTTGGAACAAATTTATAAAGCTACATATAAATAGTATCTCCAAAAATATATTATTTCAAAAAATAAGCAAGATGTTTAGATTACTCCATATTGCTATGAATGTCTTGACACAATTATCAACAATGACAAGAGGCAAATAATGGAACTAAAATTTATTAGATCATACCTAATTTCAAGAACTTAGATTAAAAGATAATAAATATCTAATTCAATTATTCTCATAATATTTTCCCCTAAAAGAGTGGAGATGGATGTTATTATGTTAAAGATGTAGGAAACAAATAAATATCAATAAGACATTTACAACTAATCTATTAGAATAGTGATTAAGATGAAGAAGTTGGTTGAGGATATCATAATATAAATATCACATCCTAGATCTATCTATTAATGCATGTAAATATATCATAGGGTTCTTGTAATATTGAAAACACTTCTCATTTCAAGATTCAAAGAATATTTTGCATGAGTTATTGGTTGTGATCTTCTTGAGATCATTGGTCGAGTAGTAGCTAAGCTATTTGACCATTTCAAAAAATTATTAGACAAGTGGTTATTGGGAACAACTATGGTCTTAAAGTTTTGTGAAGAATCTAAAGTTATTTTAACTAATTTTAATGAAAAATGATCAAAATATAAAATCTAAAATTCTTATCTAGCATGAATATTAACAATGAGAAAGTAAACTACAGTGATTTTATCAAAAATGATAAAATAAGTAGGGTAGGATAGAAAGAGAGATGTTTCTATTACTTAATTCAGACATCTTGACAAAGCTACAATTTCATCAAAGATATGCATCTTCAAAATAGTATACGACATGAAATTACCAAATAGTATAGATACTATCATATATTAGGCAAATTTCTAAGGATATTCAAATATATGCAAATTATAAATCATATTCACTTTAAATATTTACTTAAATAAAAAAATTGCATTTGCACATCTTCAAAAAAAGTAATGATATTGAAATGAATCTAATAACTTTCAGACAACCTAGCATAAAGCTAAAATTACCAACTTTGCATTAAAACATACACATCTAAAATTCATAAAACCAATTCAAATCTAAACATCAAAATAGTTACTTGAGGAAGAAACAATGATAACAAACAAACAAACACAAATGATACAATCTTTATATAATTATCTTGCTTGTATTACTTGATCCAAAATTTACAAAATAGTTTTGATTTCAAAACTTCCTCCCTTGTTACAATTATATTACCCATTTTTATAGGTTAAAATAATAATCTATGAGGTATGTCAGTTAGTTATTATCAAATAAGAATCAGAAAAGTGTCAAGGGCAAGTGTCCATTTAAAAATATTTTCATATCAATGAAAGTTTTCAAATATGACTAGCTTATAAGCCATGTACATTGCATATTGCACATGATTTTACAAATTAAAATATTCTCTTCATATTATTTTCATGGTTATATACAAAAAAAAATTCTAAGTCAACCTATTTGACCTTGAGATGCCCCTATAGTTTCAGCCTTTTGTTATTATACCAAAATATTCATGGATTTATCATATTATTCATTGATCAATTTGAGGTTGATAATTGGCTCCATAAAAAGATCCTCTATCTACCATATTAAATATTTGAATATTTCATCTATTTTATCCATGGATTCCTTGATGCTCCTAACATTACCAATATTTTTATTTGCCAACAAGATCATGTCCAAGTTACATTTTTTGTCATCCCCTATAGTGCCCTTGCTTTTAATCTTAACCTCTTTGATGAATAGGGTAGCTCTATGTTGGAAATTTTCATCAATTATCAAGCCTATTTGACTAGGGCTAGTTGGATCCTTAATTAAACATCCTAATATCTATACCATTATGCCATCCAATTTTTTGAAGTCACCTAAAATACCTTTAATTATTTTGGACCACTTATTTATGTCTCTAATGTTCTCCATCAAGATTATCATACCCATATCCAAGTGTGATGAACTGACTATTTTAAGCTCAGGGATCTAATTTTCCATCAGTATCTTGATCAATGCCTTTATTTCATTATCTAAGCCTTACCATTGATTGGATTGGTTCAGACACATAGCATGCTACTTATTCACCATGTCTAATTTGGACCTTATTACCTTCAAAGAACTCAATGTCTCATAGATAAATGCTTCAAAGTTATTAACAATGCCCACTGATACTATAAAATATATTATTCCTCTATATTTTTATTCTCTTGTTTTAACCCTTTGATTGTAGCTTGTAACATTTTTTAATGTGATTGGGCTAGCTCCATAACATATTCTTCAAACATGGGGTCTTCCCCTAGTCTCTGGTCTCTCTTTTGAGTCAAGTGAACCAAAATCTCAACCCTTTGATGTAAAACCTCTTATCCTAGTTCTATGATAACTATCTCAGTCACTCTTTGTAATCTTGTAGTAGTTAGATCATTTTTGACTCCCAATAGGGACTAGCCCATATGTTTGATTGTCACCTCTACTTTTATGTTAGTTGATTGGCTTGGAGTATCAAGTATTCTTTCTCCTTCATCTTGTAATGTGAGGATCCAAGGCTTAAACTCCTATTGTAGAGGAATATATGTATTCTTTACTAAAGCTCATGGGTGATAATTAGTAGGGAGCTTCTCAATACTTGATTCATATATGAATCATTCAATTATAGCCGGTCCATAGATTGGATTATTTTCACTAAATAGGTTGATGTTCTCTAAAGGGAAATTAAGTTTGGCCATTTTTTTTTTCTTTTCTCTTGAGACAATTACAATCTCAGATTTCCTCTTGGAAGGATTCAATGACCATTAAGTCCAATGAATTTTCTTTTCCTTTTTCCTATTTGTCTTCTTGAACATTTTAATCTTCTACATTTGTGTCTAATTCATACGTCATGGATAACATTCTCAATGCATCTTCAATAGACTCCTGAGGATCCAAAGCTATCATGTGAACCTCTTATTATGGAAAATATTGCTTTTCTATCTTATAAGACTTCAGGGATGAGGAGATTGAAGTAACTTCACCTAGTCTCCTTTCTTTAGGTCTATTTTATGTTAATATGTCTGATAGTGGAAGCCTATAAGGGCAAACATCTAAAAGATGATATTGTTTAGGACCAAGTTGCCATCTATATTCCATCTTATAATATCTTAAAAATCTAGATTCAAGCTATATATTATTTTCTATTAGTCTTTTAGTAACTTCATAATAGATGGTTGCCTTAGTGTATACAAAGTTAAATGTACTAGGTTCATTTTTATAATTCAAAACCAAATTTCCTTTGCTCCTCAAATGTTACTTCACTCTACCATAGAGATCCCACTATTTATGGTCATCAATCTATAAATTTAAGGTAAACATATGTTTTAAAGCAACTTCAATATGGTCCCATTATCTAAAAATGGTTTTTATAGTAGTCATGGGAAAAATATGGAGAAGTCTCTTCCTCTTGGTTTTATAGATCCCATCTATTCCATTAAATAGTTGATATGAAACTTCCTATTCTAACAACCTATTTGGCATATGTAATAGTAGTTCGAGGGGGGCACTTTAGGTTCCCTCTATTCTAATGATAGTTTAACTAGGGTATAAATAGTTATCCCCTATTGTCTCAATGGATTTCTTGATTAAAGGAGTTATCCTCATCATGGGGATACCATTGATGGCTTTGATCAAAGAAGGATATAGAAAATCATAAATTAATTGGATATGGTCCCTATATTTGTAAATGTGTAACTTTAAATAATACTAAGACATAGTATGGGTGCCATTTTGGGACGATTCTCTTTGGTTAGGGATCTTAGTTATGGCACATAGGGCATATAACAAGTATGACATAATGAATAATTCAATTCTCTTCTTTTTTTAATCCCATATATTTTCCTACTTAAAGAAATGTTAATGATTTCACCTATGGGGGTACTACCATTTCCTCAATAATGAAATATACCATAGGCACCCATATTGGTTCCATATGTGTAGTATGTGAAAATCCATATAATTTGTTTAACATGGTCATGAACATTATAACTCTTGGTCTAATTTGGCTCACATGGATTTTGTTGTTAGGATCTACAATTACCTGTTACCAAATTCTAACCATTTTTCTAGGATATCTATCATGGTATGATTTTAAGCCCAAGCATTAATGGACGCAAGGTCTATTTAGGGCATAGGTAATTTATAATAAGATTCAAAGGTAATAGGGGATATATATGCTATTTTTATCAAACTATGTTTGTGAACAAGCATACCCTTATCAATTTTAGCGTCTTTGAAAACAGGACTTAGGACATCGATATAATGTAATATATATGGTTTGGTAACAGTATAATAGAATATTATCATATATATTTCCATAATGTCATCGTATAATCTCTTAACTAGGAGTAGATTCTCCTCTTACTTGGTCAAAATACCTTGATTCTCAATATTCTAGAATAATTTTGAGCAATTATTGTCTCTAGTATTCAATGAATAAGCCACGAACTATGTATCTTTAAATACTTTGCCTTATGCATTTGATGACAAGTATGATTTAACCATTTGCTTAAAAATATTTCCATGGGTTGTCATTACTATGGTTATAATTTAATTAACCACTTATGAATGATAATTCAAGAGTTTTAGCTATTTGGTTAGACTCTTTGAACAATTTTGATTATCAAGCTCTCTTTTTTGGCTCAAAATAGTGATGTAGGAATGATTCTAAAGCTTTTTTGTATGTCTAAGGGTTTTTAGAGGGTTTAATTAAGTTTTAATGATGGAATATGAGTTTTAATTATGTTTGGGTCCACAAAATATTTTGATTTGACATGTCTACCTATGTGGCATCTATTTTCCATGTTATTTATTTAATTTTAAAACATGACTATTATTACTTTAGATTCATGTCATCATATTGTGCCTCTTATAAAATTGATTAAATTAACTCTATTGATATCCTAAGGAGTCTCTTGGCCTTGAATTTCAATGCAATCATTGATCTTTGATATAGGATTTCAATATTGTGACACTTGGTAGCCTCGCATGCCTTTTGTGTATCCTATTGATAGTATCCATCTAGTTAACACTTTTATTCCACATGGTAGCCTTATGTGTAATTTAGACTTATTGACTCCTTGAATCTACTCACATCATTGATCTCCATCTTCATGATTGAATTTGTGCCATTGATCCTTATTCTGCATGATCAAATGTGCATTTTTGATTTGCTAAGCATACAATCAAACATGAGCTATTGATCTCTTATTTATACATTCAATCAAATGTGGGTCATTGATTTGCATCTATTTCACCATGAATGTGACACATATCAACATTTTATTTAATCCTTAGATCCTTTGATATTTTGACTTCAAACTCATCGTTTGATATTTATCTTTATTATTTAATGTGCACTATTGATCTTTGATCTTGACTTATTGACACTAGTTTTCAATGTGGATCGTTGATCAAAATTTATATGTAAGAATACACACCATTGATATTTGATCCTAATAA
>JARHVA010008671.1:290000-302500 GCA_037957365.1 Torreya grandis | reverse complement strand
AACGGAGATTAGTGTTATTTTGATAATTCTATAAATAAAAAACAAAATAAATAGACATGTAAACTTGGTATATTGGGACAATGATTAGTATTAGGGATTTGTTTGAGGATATTATGTGGGATTGTTTTTTCTTGAATAATGCCATTGAAGATTCGATATCAATGAATTTACACTAACCTTAATTATGGAATTGGGGTTAATATTTTATAGGAATATAAACTATTTACATTGATTACATGTTTTAATTTTTATTTTTAAAATCAAGGTGGAAATAGATATAGGTGTGGTAAGTTGACCAACAAGAATTATCTTAGTGACACCTAAATCAATTGAAGTCTAGATATTTTTTTTAATAAATTTTACGGGGAAATAATTCAATGTGATCTAAAATAAAGTTTCCTTGTCCATGTTATTATCATCTAGGTTTAGAAAATAGGCCAAATTACATTTTTATAAAATATAATACTAATTATAATAATATTGGTATGTATTTCTTATATTCCTTGTTTACAATGGGTAGCTACCCATTATGCCCATAATTAAAAACATAGGAATAATATGAGTGATAGATAACAATACAATTATCTTGTGTAGAATGGGAGATTATACACAAGATAAGAATATTTGAATCTATTAATCATATTATTTCTATCCTGTTGAGAATGGGTAGCTTCCCATTTTAAAAAAAAGATAGCAATAATATTTGCAACATAGTCAAACATTATAATCTTGTGTGTAATGGGAACATAATGATTCTACACAAAACAAGAATATTAGTCTCTATTGCTTGTATACCCATCTTTTTCAGAATGGGAAAACATGCCATTTATACACAAGATAATAATATTGGACTTTGTTTTGCATATTCCTATCTTGGTAAGAATGGGAAGATAAACATTCTAAATGAGATAAGTATATGAGAAACAAAGCCCAATATTATTATCTTATGTAAAATGAGTGGATGACTATTCATAAATGCTTTATAAATGGTAATATTTTAATATAATATTTATGTTACATGTTGTAGATTTTGAAACTTGCAATGGAATACATAAGTGAAAAAGTAGTCTAAATCCTTTTATGGACTATTAAAGGTCAAAGCTCTCAATATTACATGTAAGAGAATTGAAAAATAAGAGAGACATGAAATATCAATTTAATAGGGTGAATTCATGTTAAAATGTGAAGTATAATGTAGATAAAATATGTAACATGAACTTGAAATATTAACTTGTCATAATGCACATCTTCCCATTGTGAATAAGATAGGAATAATCTAACCAATAGAGGCCAACATTTTTATCTTATTTAGAATGAGTATCTACCCATTATAAACAAGGTGCTGATTATAAATAAGATAAGAATAATATGAGTAATAGGGGCCAATATTAATCAAACCAAAACCCCTAGTGATAGAAGAAGAAAAATCTTTGGAGGCATCAGGTAAAGGTAAGGCCCCCCTTTTAAAGGTGGTCAAAATAAATAAGAAACAGATGGAAGGGTTGTATAATAAATTACATGAGGTGGGAATTGGATTGGTAGGATTGATTAAAGAGCGTAAATCAATTAATAAGTAAGATTCCAAAATGATTCAATCCTTTTCATACTTTTTTTGAGGTTGAGGGCATTCCTGAGAAAAAGGTCACTAAGGCAGTGGAGATTATTTCCCCAAAACCCTCCCTCAAATCACACTTGAAGAAGACATCAGAGAAGGAAATTTTGTAGAAGAAACTAAGGATGATAATTCCAAATGAGGATGTTTAAGGTTTGAGCTATAGAAACCAAGACAAAATCACTAATAACAGACCGACATAGTAGGTGAAAGACAATGAAGTAGTTAAAGCACTCACGGAGGGCTCCTCCATCTCTGAGTAATTTATTTCTACTTTATGTGTTTTTATCTTTTGATATGTTTGTTATATTATTGGTTTTATGCTTCCATTTTTTTCTCTCATCATATGGGGATTGCTCTATTTTATCACACTTCTAATTATACTTAGGTTTTAGGTCCTTATAAAACCTAGTCTTTTACCTAATCAAATAAAAAATAGTGGAAAATATTACTATCTTTTTTAGATTGGGTAGATACCCATTATAATATGATAAATACAGGCCTATATTCCTATCTTATATAGAATAAGTAGCTTCCCATTCTACACAAGATAATAATATAGGCATATGTTGCTCATATTATTCCTATCTTGTGTAGAATTGGCATGTGCCCATTCTAAATAAGATAATAATATAGGCCTTTGTTACTCATATTATTACTATTTTAGTTACCCATTTTGAACAAGATAAGAATAATATCAGAAACAAATTTCTATATTATTATCTTGTGTAAAATTGGTAGCTACCCATTCTGAAAAAGATTGGAATATTATCAATTAAGAAGCCAATATTCTTATCTTATGTATAATTGGCACATGCACATTCTAAACAATTTGATAGGAATAATATGAGTAATATAGGCAAATATTTGTATCTTTTATATTATACACAAGATAATGGTGGGTTTTCACTACTAGTTTAGAATACTTATATGCTCGTTCCAATGAATAATCAATGTGCTAGTTCTAGGAAATACTATAGTAGGAAAGCCTCTCTATTTTTCATTCTTTGAAGGACACAATAAGGTTGAGTAAAAGTGTTTGGTAGATGCTTAATAGAAATTATTTATGTCATGAGATAATATCTTAACTTATTTTAATGAACACACACGCTAGTCTCTCCATTGAAATGAGAATGGTGTCTTCACAAACTCCAAATTTATAAACATTCTATAAGCCTACACACTAGAAGAATTGGATAGCCAAGATTAGCTAATTGAATTTCATGAGCCATATGAGGGTTTGTAGTTGCATGTTCAGTTTACTGAGATGCATAGAAGATATCCCTTTTGGTTTTATAGATGTGCTTAGGATGAGAATGGGTTTTAGACTCCTTATAAAATTATCATCTTATAGTTGGCATGATAATATGCTCTCTTTATATGTGGTCTTATACAACCTTTATGCTAATAAACTACCAAAAATTTTCAACTGTGATCTTATAAATCCTTTGTGCTAATAGACCACCACATTTTCAACTTTTTTGCTTAGGCTAGGCCTTTTTTCATAGAAGAATTTACACCTCCTCCTTCCTCTAAGCGGAAAATAAATAAATAAAAAATCTTAACTAAACATAATTTAGAATAAATTACTACTAATTTTAAGGAAATATTAAAGCTATTTAACATGCAATATAATTTTTTAAAAAATTGACCCAAAAAACTACACAACCATAAAACTCAATGAAATTTAATAGTTTAAATATATATTTTTTTAAACCATATTAATTGTAAACTAAGGAAGATTTGATTCTTTTTTTATTTTTGAAATATGAAGAGGTATAAGGTTGAAAAATTACCTTCTAAAAATTAAAAATTTACTTTCTAAATGTGGTTTAAGATATATAAGTAAGGATTCAAAATAGTTTGAGTTTAATTGTACATTATCTTGTAATATCTCTCCTAGATATTCCCTTAAATAATGGTGAGGATGGATAAGAGGTTTGGTAGTTATTATTTGAAAAATTGGAGAAAAAGGCATTTTTGTGGAAAGGTAAGTAGTTGCCACTAGCTAGGGGTGTTACTCGTCAAGCCCATTTTTCCAAAAAATATGATAGAGATCAGTGGCTAAAAATATCACTAGAAAATATAAAATCTATCTATGGAATAGAATAAAAAATATAAGGAGGATCAATTTAATGGTTTGAATAAAAAATTATGTCTTTAAATATGGGAAGGCTTAGATTTCAAGGTTGTAAATAAATGAACTTGGCTTTAAGATATAATTTTTTGTTGCAAATCTATATAGAAGAAGATATGTAATGGATTAGAAATTTTTGGTACAAATATTCAAATATCAGGAAGAGATTTAATATTTTCAAAATAAAAATATCTCAATAGAGGCTTTGTAATTTAGACTTTTATTAAAAATTATTGAGGGTCTTAGTACGTAAACTAAGATGGAAGAGATCTAATATTTTAGACAAAAATATCTCAATATAAGCTTTGTAATTTGGTCTATTATTAAAAAATATACAGGGTTTTTAGTAAATAAACTAATATGGAAAGTCCATTTTAGAGATCATGTGAATTTTATGAGAGTAATTCATGGCTGAAAGACAACTCACAATATAATGAGGAATATTAAGAATCTCATAAAGTATATTAAATATAATTAAAATCAAAAGTTTCATATTATTATGATATAAAGAAGGGAAAGAAAGTTTGGACAATACTTACGGTCTTATAAGGAGGTAATAAAGATAGGTGTATGGCTTGCACTGGCCTCTTATGAAGGGAGATAAGTTAGTTTAAGAAGGTTTTAAAAATGGAATATTTTTAGTTAAAATAGTTTTAGTTAAAATATTTTTATAAATAGATTCTAACAATTATTCATTTATATGTTGATTATTTTCATAACAACAAGGTATGGATGTATAAAGGACTTAAAAAAATTAATTCATGATAAATTAATCAAGTGAGGATTTTATGAATTTTCATTTTATTATTTGTGTGGCAAGGATGTTAAAAAGTGGAACCCATTTTTTTTTATTGTTCTTTCACATAAGTTATATGGGGTTGTGGAAGAAAAAATGGATCAGCTTTGTCTTTCCTAAACAATAAAATATTTTATGGAACAACGGAATTTTGAAATTAAAAAGTGCATACCTTAATGTGTCATAGAAAATATTCCATGTAATTATAATTTAGAATATTTGGATTGAGAAAAACTAAAGGATTTTCAAGGTGGATTTTTAATGAACAGCACAAATTTGGAGCGAACTGAAGTAATAATTTTTTATCTAGAAGAAAATTGGATGAAAAAAAAGAAGGGTTTGGATTTGAATAAGGTTGGTGTGATGAATGGTTACTCAATATATCCCTATAAGAATAAGATCCCCAATAACAAGTTAAGACCTAAGAAAAATAGAGTCAAGGAAATCTTTTGGATACCTCAATTACTTGATTATGTGAAACTTTAAAAAGATGGGACAACTAAGGGAAACACCAGCTATCCTAGGGAAAGATTTGTGTTTTGAGATGAGAAAGGAAAATTTACTTTTCTTTGTGAATTAGATTTTGGTAGGACACCAATAATTAGGTTAAAGGGTTGGCCATGCTAAAAGGATTGGATGTGGATGTTGTAAGAGGATGGAAGAGTTTGATAGTGGAAGGTGATTCCAAAATATATTTTCAAAAAAAAAAAAAGACATTGAAATCGACTTGTAAACATTGAATTTATTTTTTGATGAGACAAAATGGTTAAATTATCTTTTAAAAGAGACTTAATTTCATCATAATAAAAGAAAGGAAAACACGCTGGCATGTAGACGAGCCTACTTAAAGGTGGAAATTCTTTTTCAATAAAATTTCAATCAAATATAAAAATTAAAATAATAAAATAAAATGAAATATATTCAAAAATAAAAAATCATACACTTAAAAGTATTGGTGGACATGTGGGATTAAATGGTATTAATGAAACTCATTATGAGTACCTCATTCTCATAAGTGAGGTGATAAATTATCTCCCACAATCACCACAATATATCTATCTTCTAAAGCGCGTGGAGAAATTATTCATTTCATTATAATTGGTAAGTGCGGAGGCTTAGATCGATAGTGGGGACGATGACAACTCGGCGATGACGCTCCTCATGGCTTATATAGAGCATAGGAACTCTTTCTTACTAGCAAATAAGGAAACTGCTGATAAGGGTATGGATTTTGTGGGTGATGGGCAAGCCGAATAAAGGGACGATGGCCCGAATAATTTGGCACGATGTAGTGAGAACTTGGCAAGTTCATTAAGTAAATATTGCTATAAAATTAGATAAAGAATATGTTAAAACTGCCCAGAATCTCATCAAAAGATGATGAAGGTTCTAGGATATACTAATTGCTGTGAGAAACCTTACGATGTCATGGATTACATGGATTTCACCACTATGGATGGGATCAGATGACTATAATAGAGCACTCTCTGATTAAATGTATTTGCAGATGCAAGTTTAATTATTCTTTCTCCTCCCCTGAATGTCGTAAAATTTGATAGATTGAATGAGATATTTTTTCTTCTAGTACATGTTATGAGAATTCAAGGGCCTATGTAGTTTTTCCCTGCCTTACATAAGAAACTTAATTGGTTGTTAAACCTATGAATTGATATTCTAATAATTAATAGGAAGACTTTTTAATTTATCTTTGTTGGTTTGTTGGATGGATGAAAAACTCGTGGACACGCACAACACGTATATTTGGAATTCCTCCTCACTGAATCTGAGTGTTGAACTATGATCTTATAAATTAAGGTATTTATGATTATATTTTATACATTTTAAATTAATTGTTAATTTTATTTTTATATTTTATATAATTTAAATTAGTTTTAAATTGTTTAAATATTTCAGTAAATTCGACTGGAAGAATTTTGGTATTGTAAGTGCAAAAATTAAAGTTCTAGAAAACAAAACTCGTGATATCTTCAAATTCATTTACCCATTTCACCTCCTATTAAATGTATTAGAACATGCATAAAACATTCTTCCGTATGGTGACACTTTTACAAGACTTTATTAATGAAATAACATGCATAAACTATATAGTAACACATGAATTTAGTTTCACACATGCATTAAAACATGCATAAGACGTTCTTCTGTATGCATAAATACTCGTAATGTTTGCAAGGACTGATCTATATTGAATCCGTTGGAAGTAAAGTTGCTTCTTGAGTGATTTTTCTCTTTTTAAAAATGTATGGTTTATTGGTGTCTTTCTCTATGAATGACTGCTAGGTCGATGAGTGTTGCTATTTATTTTGGAATACTTTTAGATGGATTTTCTGATTTTTCCAGTTTGATAATTTACTCCTTTTTGAGATTTTTGAGCCTCAACTCATAAATCCTATGCTTTGATTTTTCCTTTTTCTCTCTTTCGGCAGGGATGGGGAACGGAGGGTTAGGGCCCTCTCTAAATATATTTAATAAAAATAAATATATCATATTGGTTATAAAATAATAATTCTTGTATGTTATGCAATTTTATTTTTATTTTATTATATTAAATTTTATATACATAAATTTGTGATATGAATATATATTTTTTGTTTTATGAATAATTATAATTAGATTATATTTTTTAAAAGGTTTTCTTTAAATAATTAAAAATGTTTAAAATTAATTGTGATTAGTTTTTATTTGTTTTTTTTTATCATATTATTATGAAATAATAGTTTTATTTTATGTGAAATATGTTTCAGATATTGGAAAAATACTTATTACATTTAAGAGTAAAAGAAGACTTGAATACATCTACAACAAATGCAAAGGTATATTTATATGGAAAACTAAAATGCATACATTATTATTAATAAATATTATAAAGAAATTCTTATTATATTAATTTTTTAATTTTAATAATAAATACATATTGAATCTATTAAATATTATTTTTACAAAATTTAAACTTTATAAATAATATTAAAATTAAATATATATTATTTCATACATAATTAAAATATTAATTTAATATTATTATAATATATTTAATTAATTTTTATCTTATTTTATAATAAGATACATTATATATTTTTCATATCATTAAATATAAATAATCCTCTGAATTGTTATGATAGACTTTAGAGGAAAGCGTGTGTAAAAAAACGTACAATATTGCAATTAAACTTTAGATGGCGTCCTTCAACAAATCAAAACCTTGTAGAGATGTAAAAGCTATTTATTTACAATTCATAACTAAAATGATCAAAATATTCTTGGATAATATCATTTATTCATAAGTTTTAATTTTTTACTTTTCTATATTACTTTGCAAGAAACACACAATGTTGCATTACCAAAAGCTATATCTACATTTAAGAGTAGCATCATCTAAACAACTATTACAAGCCAAAAGTACAAGAATATGGTCTATAATACAATGAAGAAGCAATTTGACATAAAATTTAAAGGTGCATGGAAATCCTTTAGTTTTTAAAACAACTTTGCTGCATGATATTATTTATGTCAACAGCGATTGTAGGCCATTAATTGTATCTCAAATTTGATAGGCATTTGGTTTGGATATTTGATTATGATTATGTGATCAAAGATTATTCTTTTATATCTATTTGTGTTTATTAGTACCTAATGTGTACTATTGCTTCCCAAGAGGCATTTATTTTGAAGATGATTCCTATCTTTGACTAATCACAACAGCGTATCTAAGTATGTGGTTTCCATTTTCCTACGCTTACACATGCTAAGGCAACTTTAAAATATTTCCTCATTCAGCAATAAGTGGGAAATAGTTTTCTTTATTCGAGCCAATGAGATGGCTTTGCATTTTATATATATCACATTTTACTAAGATAAGGGCGGAGAGAAGGCCAGCGATTAAGGACTAGAGTAGCTGACATGTGTTTGCCATTAGCAGATGGTGCTATCCCCTACAGGTTTGTGGTAGTGATTGTATGCCATGTTTATTTATGTTATTTTTCCATATTTTGTTTAATGTTGGTTTAACCAAATAGGTGTTTATACAATAGAGGGAAAGGCAGAGAAATAGTGTTGCATTTTTACGATTTATTGCTGTTATCTTGCGCTTGACATGATTTTTGCATTTGGGTGTTGCTACCCATAAATATACTCCTACTAGTGGTGTGCTGGTGTTTGGTATGTGATTTTTTGGTGTAATTAATTTAATAGTTTATAGGTTGTAATTTTATGCAACAACCACAAAATGCTTTTTTTCTTTTCTTTTCTTTTTCCTTTTTCTTTTTTTTTTTTTAAAATACTTTTTGTTGACATTTTCATCCCTTTTGTGGGTTTCATTTTATGTTACAGCCATGAATAATCAAATGCCCCAACTTTTTTGTTCACATGCTTCGAGAATTTGGTGTTTCTGGTAAACACATCAAATTTTTTGAATTATTTTTACATATTTATACATTATTCGCTCACTGTATCAGCCAACAACTGTCACTTTTGTGAGGATTTATTAGTGATACGTTCATGACTACCTTTGTAACTATTATTATTTTTGCAGTCATAGAGATAATAATAAGTTTGCTTCATTTCTCTGTAGGTGGGGGAGGGTATTGGGTTTATGGATTTTATATTGCTAATTTTTTCCTAGGGGTTAAGATTTTGGCATAGATGCTAGAAGAAAGGGTTCAATAATTTTAACATATATGTTAGGTTTTTTTACCCTTGAACTTTGCCACAAATGTCTTAATTATTTTACCACATATTATGTGGGTGTTAGTGGGAACCATCTTGATGAAGTTTATTTTACCTTATTTTATGTGGGTGTCAGTCCTTAAAAAAAAAATTATTAAGATTTGAATTATGTTAGTATCTTTCATAATGTAGGGTCTATATTAGGTAATATATTGATTTATATTAGAAGTGGCGATTTGAATGTAAATTGAAACATAATTATATAGAAGCACATAAGCTCAAAATTTAATTTATTTCATGTCTATAATATACATATTCAATGGTGGTGAACTAGTCATGACATTTCCATCAAATATCTCTTATAGTTTAATGCTTATTATGTCAAAACTATAGTGTTGTGAATGCTTATAATAACTGTTGAATATTCGATTCATAAACACTTCTAAACCCTATATTAGAGGTTTCTCTCTTCCTCTCCCCATTATTCAATCTAGCAATTATTGATTTATGTGTGAACAAATATTATATCAAGCCTTCCAGTTGGTTTAGTGTGTATCTTAATGCCTTTTTTTATCCACATTTTGGCCTAACAAATGGCTAAATTTTTGCTTATAGCTTGAAATATTTATATGCATGAAGTAGAGCTTGGAACATTATTTTAATTTTCAAAATTATAATTTTAATGTCAAGTGAGAAACACATATTATTTGACACCATCACCTAAATTTTCTTATTTATAATTTTCTCTTCAAAATTTAACCTTGATTCCAATGCCAAAGTCATATTTTTGAACACTTGTAACATATTATCCACTGTACATGTTTATCTGCTAGCATTTTTTTAGGTTTCACTATGTTTTCTCTAATTTTCACTGAGGTTAGATTTTAATATATTATTCAAAGCATGCCCTACAACCATAGCAGTCCAAGAAAACACATCAAATTGAGGCATTTTATCAAACACTTGTTGTGCATACTCCAAACTCCCACTTTTTTCCCATAAAAATAGCATATTGAAACCCACTTACCAAAGTTGAATATAACCTCATGGAATCAGTAGGGTATTGATGTGATTGATTATTATTAAACCATAAACAAAACTGATCATAATCTATAAAATTTCATTTGGAGAAAGTGTATTACCAAGTTAACATTTAATAGGTTTATAAGTAATCACAAAAAATATATAAAATGATCCAAACTAATATACTATGTAGTGTAAATATCAAACAACATTGTCCTAATTTTGTTCTATAATTTTTTCTCTTCAAGAAATCTAGGAAGTTGGACAAGTTAATTGACTCTTGTAACACCTTCAATCCCAGACCAATTTTGATCAATAGCATCAAAAGGTTCTAAAGCATTTTATTTGTATCCATATTTTGGTTATTTTGAAGGTTTAAATATGCCTATTGATTGGAGAGAAGATTGAGATGCATTAGTAGTTCAGAGGGTACAAAGGTGTTGCAACAATGGACCATCCTCTTCTCTCTGGTCTCTTTTCTAGCCAATAAATGTACCTTTCAATTCATTACCAACTACACCAAAGGACTCCATCTGATCAATACCATTTGAAGAAAATGATATGTTCTCCTATCCAATTGGTCATCCATTTTAGTATCTAAATACAAGCACACGATAGCATAATCATCTGTCTTAGATGTTGGATACTTAAATATCCATTCACAAATAACTGACTCTACAAGTGTTCATATAGCCAAGGATTAGTTAGGTGAAGATGATACAATCTGAACCACCTATACATTTATCAAGAAATCCTAAATCTATAGAAAATATGTTACAAAAATTATTTCTACTTGAATAGATAATAGAAACAAACAACTATAGAATTCGTTAAAATGAGGTGTTAATGGTTGAACTGTGATAATATACTAGGAAAAGCTTAT
This sequence comes from Torreya grandis, assembly GCA_037957365.1. NCBI lineage: Eukaryota > Viridiplantae > Streptophyta > Pinopsida > Cupressales > Taxaceae > Torreya > Torreya grandis. The sequence continues at coordinate 291,366 of JARHVA010008671.1, read as the reverse complement.
AAACAAACTGCACTCCAGATGTAGAGTGAGTAATATCTTGTTCAAATTAGACTTTATTTTCAAAATAAGTTTGCATGACAACTAACACAATTGGCCTGATTATGGGGAGAAATAACATTCACTTGATTTGATGGTATATGTATGTTTTAAAGAGATTAATAGGCAAAATATTTCCTTGGCACATTTAGCAAAATAATTAATTTATTGTTTAAAATTTTTAATTACATTGAACATAAAAAGTTGAAATATAAATAAATCATATTTACATTAGAAATGTGTCATTCCAAAATGCTTCATTTACATTTTAATTATATGAACTTAGAGCACATGTCATCAAAAGTAGAACATGAAACTGAAGTTGAATCTCTAAAAATTAACACAAGTCCATCTAGGAAAAGGCAAGCATCTAGAAATTGATTATTATAATCTTATTTAATAATTATACACAAATTATAAGTAGTTACAATATGCATTGTAATTTCACATACAAGACTTCAACTACTAAAGGAATAGATGCAAATCAGCAATGAAAATGGTATGCATTTATGTCTCACGATTTTCAAGTTCATCACTGAATAATTTGGGTCAATAGTTTTATCATTCCATTGATTAGCTCAGAATTAAATCTTAATATTTTCTAAATCCTAATAATATTTTTACTGTGGACTATTTTTAGTGGCACCTCAAATCATCTAATTAATGTTTTTATTGTAGCTAACACGATCATGTTCTAATGATTCAAGCAACACTAACTTTTATTTTTTCTTATTATAATTGTAAAATTTGTTGTAAAATGAAGGTCAAAGGCTTATCATTTCTAATATCTTCAAGTAAAATAAAATTATTAATTAATTTTTTTTAATTATTTTGTAGATACATTTACCTTTTTTAGTGTATTTCATAATTTTTCAAAAAGCCATTTTCACTTCTCTTTTGCATTTGTGTGAAGATGATCATATTATATCAAAAGAATCATAGACCTTATATCTTCAAGGTGTTTTCAATAACTCATTTGCATACGGTACCTTCTTTCCTTTAAACAACTCAATTGCCTCTTGCCTATGAGCTCTTTCATTTGCATGTATGGTGGTGACTGTGACTACTACATATAGAATACAATTACTCAATTTTGTCCACCATTAACACTCTCCCTAGCATATGATGTTATTATGTTCTATGGGATGCACTTATCATTTTATCATTGCATTATTTTCTTCAATTTGTCTCTTGTAATTTGTGCTCCATGCACTTAATATTGACAAGTGTACCTTACTAAAAGTTGTCTTTTTTTATAAATATGTCAATTAATTTTTCATATATTTAGTTGAGAATTATCTTAGAATATATATTGAATAAATAAATAAAT
>JARHVA010008671.1:272500-282500 GCA_037957365.1 Torreya grandis | reverse complement strand
AAAAGGCTTTAAAAAACATAAGTTTTCAGCATTCAAAAATGAATATGGTTTCATGTATGAAGCATGTATAACCCAAAAAAATCTTACCTTTGGTTAAAGGAGTTAAGGTAAACCATACCTAATTATTTTAAGTTTATTTGATTTAATTTCAATATTTATTTACTTATGTAAAGCCATGTAATAATCCTCTTGTTAAGAATTTGAAAAAATGGGCAAGTAAATGTTTTTGACATCCTTCATTCCATTGTGAGGAGGGATTGTTAGGGAATATGTTAAGGAACCAAATAAAAACAATTATATAATTAATCAGTAATATTATTATAATAGATTTTATGGTTAGAAAATCTAGTAATATTGGCCTTCATGATGGTACTAAAATTTAAAAAAAAAATCTTAATAAATTATTGTGGATGTAAATGTAAATGTTTCTTAAATTATATAATTTATTAAAAATTTATGGTAAATTTCATTTTTCCTCTCAAGGCCAAATTTTAGTTATATATTCTATTTATTGACTCGAGTGTTTGATAGAGAACTTGTAATTATTTTATAATTTTTTATTCATTGTTCTAAAGTAAGGTGTCATTTATATTAGATGACAACGCTGTAAGGTGTTTTGAACAATAGATAATTAAGTTAAAATTAAAAATTTAGTATTTAAGGGTGATCTAAAACTATTTAATTTTTTTTATATAATTAAAAATCACCATTTTATTTAAAGGAGTTGTAAGTTGATGAAGTCACATTAATAAATTAAAATGGAAAGCAGACAATGAATGTGTCTCCATCTTATTCCCTAGTTTGGAGAGAGAGAGTCATAATCTTCAGTCCTATATTAATGGAGTAATTATAATACATAGAATTTTTGAATTTTTTAGAGACATAATTAAGTCTTGACCATCAACTAGAGTATCCTAGGTCATTTGGATCTCATCACATTTGTTGCTAAGGGTGGTGTGAGTTAAGATATTGAGTGGAGTTTTATCCCTTTGCTTGCCAAATTTGATCTAGAAGCCCATTCAACCTCAATGAATTATATTATACCATTTCTACATTGATATTATTAATAATATTTTTAGTATATTCATTATCCACATAGATGGCATTTTTGAAACACCCATGATATTATAATTTACCATATTTGTCATGATGTAACATTTTCATATTTTAATATGTTGTTGATTTTCTTCCTAATTTTAATATGTCCATGGTTATGACTATTTTATCATTAACATTTTCATGAAATAAAAAAATTATCACAAACATTGAGAATGATCACAATTTTTGAAAATTAGTCCATGCCTACAAAAGCAATGTGTATCATATAATAACATTAAATGGCATACAAAAATATCACATAACAGACAATAACATTGCATGAATATTAAAATATTATAGGGCATAATAAATCATTGAATTATAATATGAGTACATGGAAACATTGCAAACACATTGCATTTGTATTCAAAATCTTCAAATTCAAATCCAAAATCATCACATAGAGAAGAATAGTTTTTTTTTAGTGAGACACTAAAAAAAACATCACTACAAATACAAAATTTATGTGACACTAAATAATGTACCATAGAAAATAAAATATAGTTCTAGGGAAATAAAAAATCACTACCATGAAGTAAAACACTTCACATTGAGGAAATGCTTTGGATAAGGAAAAACATGTATAAAAGTAAAATTAAAGCAAAAAATGCCTATTAATAAAAATTGCTAAAAATAAATTACATACAAAGGTAAATGGAATTTAATGATCATACTGACATAAGACATAATCTAATAGGGAAATAATCAAGAAATAGTAGCATAATAACTAAGTAAGAATGTTTTTTTATAGTTTTGCATATCATTAAAGGACATTTTATGTAGTTGAATGCAAAAACCATAAACTTAAAAAAGCCAAGGAAGACGAAATTTAGAAAGGAGGAGAAAATGTGAAAAGTGGGGAAATGGCCTCAATGATAAGAGATAAATTCCATTCCTTAGTGAAAACAATGCACATAGTATTTAATTTGATAAATAAAGATAACCTCAATGTCTTCAGATCTTGATTCAACATAGAATATATGGCGATGAACAATGCAAAAAATGTGTGTTTGGGATAGAAGGATCCATGATAGTTTTAAAATCTAATAATTTTTCCCCATTTGGGCATAGATAATTTTGGACAACATAAAGGCATACTAATGCAAATAAGTGCATGTTCAAAACTTAATACAAAAGAATAGAGAAGATAAAATTGATGATATTTTTGGACTTGTTATTATTTAGGTTTATACATGAATTTGTACAAATGGTCCTATTCATAATAACATATGTTAATATTTATATTTAAAAAAAATCATCCCTATTAATTCTAAAACTTGAGCTAGGGTAATGAAATTTCTAAATAAATGGGAAAATATTTCTTATTATTATGAAAAAATCTTACCACCCATTATATAATAATTTAATAAGATATACAAATGGGAGATAGGGGTGAGAAAATCTTGTGTAGGTTATATTGAAGATAGGAAGGTAAGAAAGGTCATTGACCATATAAGAGACCATTTTTTCCACACATCAAATGATCAGGAGAATGTATCAACAAGAGTGATTTCCATAACACATCAAATGGTTATCAAAATTACCAAATTAAATTGTCTAGTATATTTTTCCATAGAAATACTAGAATCTAGAGAAATATTTTTTGAGGTATGGTATTCAAAGTAATCAAATATAATATTAATATACATCATAACCTATATTTGTATCACCTAAATATAAACCTTAAAATTTATTCAAAGTATATTAATTTTCAAAGGAAGAGTTATGTGGATTACAAGAGGGCAAAAACAACATTAGCATTGTGGTTATTAGGGTTGGGGGATTTAATTTTACACAACCCTATGGCTCAATAAAATTTTATTAAAAAAAATTTACATTATGTTTATGAAATGTGGGTGAAGGAAAAAACTTACATTATTGTTAAGAAACATATGGTAGGGGACATAATTGGATTATCATTTATACTTGGTAAGGATTTGATGATGAGATAACTAACATTGAAACAAGGTGTTATTAATGGGTTAAAAGTAGACACACTTTATTAAATAGACCCCTATGTATAAAGGACTAATAAATGAAAGATTAAAGTAGATGAAAGACAATGCAATGAAGCAAACCTCTAAAAATAACAAAGAAGGGCACAAGTAAGAAACTATAGGAAAATAAAGAGAAAAGGAATGTCATGAAGGTCCAAGTGCAACAAAGACATATAATAGGCACAAAAAAAGCGTGAGGAAAAACCTAATAGGGAAAAAACATAGTAGGAAAGTAAAGAAGATCTGAGTCTGATTTGTTTATAAGAGGCACAAAAAAATGGTCAAATAAGTAACTATGAGAAAAATAAAAATATATGAAAGATAATAAGTTACAAGTTCATGTCATCATTATTTAAGAATCAATCAAGAGTTATTATTCATTTGTGCTTCTTTATTATCTTCTCTTCCACTAATCTATTTTAGGAGTCCTAGCTTAGGTTTTATACTTAGATAATCTGGTATTATGGATAAGTCTTGGATTCTTTGGATATTCTTAGTGATCATCATAAACCATAACAGCCTATTAAAAATCCCCATTGGTAAAGGGAGAGATTGAGTCTTGATAGGTTCATCTTTCAGGTAAGTATTCTTTAACTTTTCTCTTCTCTTATAGTAGATAGAAGTAACATAACTATTGGGTTCAAATAATATTACTCTTCTTCTTTCATGTATTAGGGTTTTACTCATACATAGCTTAATTAAGATTATCCTATGTATGCTTATTTTTTTACTAACCCCCATATTGTGCCACAAGATTTGGTAAGCATTAGATTAGACTTTACTTATTATTTTAATGCATAAAAAACATAGGAGATAATTAGGTTTATTGCATGATTATGCTTGATCAGAGGCTTTGTAACCCTCCCTAACATGGTTTATTATGGAAAGAGATCCCCTAATTGGGTCTAGCAGATCTTCATCTTGGTTGTGTTCATGATTATCTAATTTGTCATGAATCATAAGTATATGGTATGATCTATGTTCTCTGAGTTAGGATTGATTTATTGTGGTAAGAGATCCCCTAATTGGGTCTAGCAGATCCTCATCTTGGTTGTGTTTATGATTATCTAATTTGTCATGAATCATAAGTGTATGGTATAATCTATCTTCTTTGAGTTAGGATTGATTTATAAACATGATGCATTTCAGGTGAGCCCAATGTCAATCTAACCCTTATAGTTTTTATTTCATGTTTTTCATTATTTTATGATTTTATTTCTCTATATTCATGATACTAATGAACCCAAATACTATCAAGAGAATAAAATAGCAATAAAAAAATATTCTAAAACAATAACTTGTATTGAATCATATTGAATGAATTGAAATAATTACAAACCATGCATAAATAAGCCTCAACTTCTAATTATAGTTGAATTGAAAAAATTCAAAAAAACTTTAATCTAAAAAAAATTGCTTATTTTTAGTAGCTGCTATTTTTAGCAAGTTTTGAATGCAAGCATGCACAGCTCTAAAATATCTTGAAATACTCTAAACATTAAAATTATACTATAGGATTAATTCCAAATTAAGTTCACATTCGATCATAAAAATATATATATATATTCTAAAAATACTAAAAAAATCTCAAAAAAATCATAAAACTATAATTTAGGACCTTCATATGGTCACATATGGCCTCCAAAAAATATTTAAAACACCCCTTAATGGAAAGAACCACTTAGGGAAATAATGAAACTTTTGAGAAAATATTTTTAGTGTGTGAAGGGCTCAAAAGGACATACAGGTCACAAGTTATGCCCTATAGAAGTTTGGTTTATTTTTTCTACATCATTCTCCTCTAGTTGAAAACAACTCAACTCTTACATGTTTTCTTGATTGTATTAATACAATTTTTATTTGTCAATATTATTTATCTCTCAATTATAATCCAAGTATTGTCTTTTTGATGTAATCCTTCCCACTATACCAAATACCTATTATAATTCCCTTGTCTTGTTCTCACTATCTTTATATCCAAAACTTGGACTATCTTTTCCTTCTTATTCTTTGGACCCTTTTGTTGCCAGTTTACTTCTTCATCTTGTCACCTTCACCATCTTCTCCATGGAATTCATGTAAATATAAACCATTAAATACTAGAGATATATCAAAAATCTGAGGAAAACTCACCTCATAAGCATTGTCATTGATTTTACTCACAATTTTGCATGGCCCAATTTTCTTGTACTTTAACTTATTATATGTCTTTTGAAAATCTCTCTTTCCTCAAATTAACCATTACGAACTCTATTTATTCAAATATATTGGATCTTCTTCTAATATATGATGATGCTTTATATTTCTCATTACTTTCCTATAACTTTATTCTTACTCCTTCGTACAAATGTTGAATATGCTCTGTAAATACTTCTACATCATCACTAATTCAATATGTAATTGGTAATTTTATCAAATCTAAAATACCCATGGGATTTATCTCATGTTCCATTTTAAATTTTGATTTTCTTGTTGATCTATTGAATAAAGTGTTATATGTAAACTCAAATTGTGATAAATCCAAGTCCCATTACTTGGGATTCTCTCCCACTATACATCTCAACAACTTTCCCAAGCTCTTATTCACAACTTTTGTCTATCTATCTATTTGTGGGTGATATGCACTATTGAATTATAGATTATTACCCATATTCTTCCCCAAAGTCCTCCAAAAATGATTTATAAATTTTACATCCTTATCCAGAAGTAATAGTTTCTAGAACACCATGTAATCTCATAATATATTTAAAAAATAATTCTATAAATCTAGTGGCATTATTGATTTTCTTACATGCAAGAAAAAGAACCATTTTATAAAATATATCTACAATAAAAAAAATTGAATCATTACCTCTCTGTGTGTTGTGTAATCCTAACACAATATCCCTACTCAATTATATCCATGGTCCCCTTGGAACTGGTAATGGCATGTATTATCTAGTACTTTGTGCATGTTCTTTAGCCACCTTACATATCCTACACCTTGAAACATACTTTGTCACATCTCTATTCATATTTATCCATAAATAATTTTCCTCCACCAAATATATTATCTTTACCTTACAAAAATGTCCAGCCAAACCACCATTATGTAATTCTCTTATTATATTGTCTCATAGAGACCCAACTGAAATGCATAATTATTTTCTATTGACGAGATAACCTTCTTGTATAATATACTTATCATTATTGGTATCTATCCCACCTATTAATGGATTCTTTCACTACTAAAATACCTTGCCAAAATATGAATCAGTATCATATTATTCTTTGTTAGCTTCATGTTTTACTACTTCGCTCACCATAGTAGTTAATAACACTACTCTCTTACTCAATGCATCAACTACCTAGTTTTTTTTTTTCTTGATTTATGTTTCAACACAAAAGTATACCCTTGAAATAAATATACCCACTTTGCATACCTACTATTTAGCTTCTTTTATGTATTCGCATACTTCAAAGCCTCATGATCTATACATAGGATAAACTCCTTAGGCAGTAGGTAATGCCTCTAGTGTCTTAATTTTAGTACAATTGCATAAAGTTCAACATCACAGGTAGAATATTTTGTTCTTACCTCATTGAATTTATCATTGAAATATGCTATTGGCTTTCCTTCTTAACTCAATGCAATACTAATTCCAATAAATAAAGCATCACAATCAACCTCAAACACTTTGTTAAAATTTGGTAATGCTAAAATTGGTCTTTCTATAATCTTCTTCTTCAAAAGTTCAAAGAATTTTGTGGTTTCTCTAGTCCATGGAAATTCCTTCCATCTCATGCAATCTGTTATTGGTAACACAATACTACTAATTTTTTAAATAAATTATCTGTAAAAAGTTACTAGACCATGGAAATTTCTTACCTTTAAATGCTTTTTGGATTAGGCCACTCAACAATTACCTTTATATTTTTTTCATCTATTCTCACACCATCTTCTAGAATTACAAATCTCAAAAATAAAAAACTATTTTGCATAAACCTTCAGTTATTCAAATTTACAAATAAAATTTTCTTTCTTAACAAATCAATTACCATTCTCAAATTTTGTATGTTTTCTTCTTTAGTCCTAATGAATATCAAAATAAATAACCACAAACTTACCTATATATTCTTGTAGCACTATATTCATCACCCTCAAAAAATGTTCTAGGTGCATTAGATAATCCAAATGGAATCACCATCTACTCATATAATCCATACATAGTTTTGAATGTAGTTTTTCACTCATCTCCTTCATGAATTTGAATCTAAAGATAACCACTCCTTAGATCAATCTTGGTAAAATAGTTTGCTCCTGCAAGCACATCCTCTTATCATCTAAACAAGATATAAGAAACCTATACTTGATTTTAATTTTATTAATTTCTCTATTATCCACATACATTCTCCATCCTCCATATTTATTTGTAGGTAATAATATAGGTGTTACACATGGAATCACAGTCTCCCTTATCGCCTTCATTATTATCAATTTAGTAACCTATTTATTTAATTTTACATGTTGTGTTGGACTCATCTTATAAGCTTTTTGACTAGGTAGAAATGATCCTAGAATCAATTCAATGTGATGTTGAATATCTCTATTTGGTGGTAAACCATTCAGTAACTCATCAGGCATAATATCTACATATTATTTCAACACTTTAACTTCTTCTGTTAGTATTTGCATAATTTTTGTGTCTTAATTATTTTATAGTAATACATAACAACAACCTACAACCTTCATATATTGGATAAATTCTTTAGTAAAAAACATGATGTGTGCCTTATCTTCCTCTTTATGGGGTAATAAAACTACCTTTGTACCACCTTTACAAAAAGTGTATGTGTTATTTGTTCCATCATGAATTACTTTCCTGTCAAATTACCAAGGTCTTCCCAAAAACACATGGCATGCATATATTGGAATAACATCACACCATATTTCATCATTATAGATTTTGCGTATAAAAAACTTAATGAACCACATTTTATCTATTGTAACCTCATTCCCTTTCTTAAACCATGAAATCTGATAAGGATTAGGATGTTTTTCACATTGAAAATGTAGTTTCTCTATCATTTATTTTAAAATATTATTTTCACAACTACCAAAATATATAATTATTTTGCATACGTTTCCACCCAAAATATATATTGTTCAAAAAATATTTTATCACAACCATGCAATACCTCCTTCCTTATTCTACACTTGTTCTTTCCTTGGAGAAATCACTATTATTCTCATCATGAGAGTCTCTCTAACACTACTAGTACAATTTTAGTATTTTTCTCTTTTATCTCAGCCTCAACTTGATTCACTCTTGTGTGATCCTCTTGCCTCCTTTATTGATCTTGATAGTACAAACACTCAAATGCCCTATTACCTTCTTCTCGACATCTATAATATACATAAGATATACACTAATTTGAAAACCATCCTCTAGTATCACCATAATCTCCTCCTCTCTGAAACCCTCTTTCTCTTAATTCATATTGAAGCTCTAGCCTAGTATCATCTTGTCTTTTTAAACCATGTGATGATTCACCTCTATTAGCATTAGACCCACCTATAGTGGTATTAAAATCACCTCATCCCCTTATTGGAGGTGATCTTCCTCTTCTTAGACCAAGAAACATTCTTTTAAAATTCTATCTATTATTTTTTATTATTTCTTCAAAGTTAATTGATAAGCCTCCTTCATGATTATCAATTATCTACAGGTTCAACTTTGAGAATATTTATTGTCAAAGTTTCCATGTTCTTAAATAGTAGTGAAAACATGCTCCTAGGTGGATTTGGATGTCATTATCATGGGATCACATGTCATTCTCCTTTCAATATGTGTTCAATGTGATGAAATTATAGATGGAGGTCATACAGGTGGAAATGTTAGTTAAAAGACAAGAGTCTATCTCTTAATAATAAAAAAATTCAATTTCAGGACCAATCACTCAAACTTATGACACAAATGCATCTCCAATTTTCCATCAACATGGCAGATGATGTAATTATAGGGATTTGAAACACACATGAGAGATTTTGTAGTTTGTTCTAATGAAATATGGTTTACATTTTATGCATGCTTAAAGATAGGTTAAAAAGTTGATTTTTTCTTCTTTTGGGAAGGGCATTCTCAAGGATGAAATGGGTGGTGGATCTCTCAACCAGGGATGATCAGAGGCTAAGAACATATTCTTAGACATTATATGTCACCCTTGATATATTATCAATTTTATTTTAAAACTACAAAGCATTGAAGTTAGAGTTATCCAACTACAACTTCAACTTTTATAACATCAATTATCAATGTTTCCACACTCCTAAATAATAGTGAAAACATGTTTCTAGGTGGATATGGATATCTTTGCCATGATATCACATGTATTTTCCCTATATATATATATATATATATATCTGTGTGTGTGTGTGTGTGTGTGTGTGTGTGTGTGTGTGTGAAAAGTAAGGTACATACACTTGGAGGTCCTAGAGGTAGAAATACTAGTTAGAAGATAAGAATTTTTTTCTTCACTACAAAAATGTTGCATTTCAAGACTCAACACGATAACTTGTGCCATGGATTCATATTGAAGGTTCCATCAACATATTATGGGGTGAATTTATATAGATTAAAAAAATAGATGAGTGTTATTTAGATTCATTCCAATGATTTACATTTTTATTTTACACACTCCTCAAATTATGGTAAACTTTTACATTTTTCTTATTTTGAGAAGGACATTCTTAAGGAAGGTATAATTGATAGGTCTCTCAATTGAGCATGATCAAATGCTAAGAAAATAGTACTAGACATTATCCACCCCTACACGTGTTGTTAAATCTAATTTCAATCTATGAAGTACCAGAGATTAAGTTATCCAATTGTAGATTCAATTTAACAACATTTATTATTAGTGTT
>JARHVA010008671.1:222500-265000 GCA_037957365.1 Torreya grandis | reverse complement strand
GATGTAGTTTTGTATATTATCTTCTATCTATAAAACTAGGTCACTAGTGTCGACAGTGTTCTTTTTTAGACCCTTGCTTCTATATTATAGTAGTGACACTATCGACTCTATTCTATAATCTATGCATACATTTTCATATGAAATGACACTGTACTATGTTTCAAGGTTATAATTAACACTTTTATGCTAGTAATTAGTTCATTCTTTCATTTCTTATTTCTTGCATGCTTATAATAGATCATATAGTCTAAACTAGGTGGTTTCTCAATATACCATTTAGTTTCACTATTTTTCTCATTTATGCACACACTACCAAATCACAAAATATTATAAAGCATTTTAATAATTACTTGCCAAAGGCCTACCTACTTCTATTTCATCACCAAGGGGGAAGCTGAATTATATTTTGGCCAAATATAAACACATGGTTAATATTATATATTGGCTAAGCACCTGACACCTTTATCACTATGGTGTGTGAACTGAGAGGGTAGGCCCCAATACCATTACCAATATAGATACATTTCAGCCTAAATATCTTGAAACCATCTATAGATTACTTTCTAGTTCCTTGCTTACATCCAACTTCATATCACATCTAAAATCATACTCTAATATTATAATAACTTATAGGATGCCCACTTCATTAGACTTTACTTTCCAAGTTGATTGCTTGTTCTTTGCTCAGTTGTATGTTGTATTGTATAAGCATGCATTGGCCAATGTTGGTGCAATATTTTGAGTTGTATGCCTCAATTGGATCATCCTCATTGACCAAATTGATTATATGTTTTCCTTAATTTCTTGATTTCAAAATTACTTACAAAAGTTTTCTTGTTTCAATCCACAATCATTTTACTTGACACAATCTATTACAGATTATCTATTTTCCCTACCTACAATACTGGGTCAACTATGTCGACATAGTATTATTTTCTTTCTCCCAAGATATAAAACAAGGTTAACCCTATCGACTCTACATCTTTTTCCTACCTATTTTCTACCTAGGATACAAAACTAGGTCAACCCTATCAACTCTGTATCTTTTTCCTACCTAAATTAAGTTGACCCTGTTGACTCTATATCTTTTTCAGACCATATTTTCTATACTAGGTCAGCCTAGTTGACTCTATACTATTTATACTTTCCATATTTATCTAACTCATTTATCGATTTCTCTTCATTAGAATTTTGTTCATTAGTTTCAAGCCATCATGATGTCCCCTATTAGAATCTTCTTGGATATCTTGAATCCATTTAGATATAATCTGAGATTTCATTTCTCGCTCTCTTTTCCTCCCAAGAGAGCCATCACTCTTTGGGAACTTCTCCTCCTTAATTTTTGGCTTTTCACATGGTGCAAATCACACCTCAAGTATGGATTTAACCCTTTTTATAACTTTCAATACACTTATAATTTTCAAAACCATCAAACTAATGTGGGAGCAATTGATATAAGTTTAATAAATAATCCCACTAATAATCCATCTTCTAATAACCCTTCCCATAATACCAATTTAGTGAGTGCACCTACAAACACCAACCAACCTATTGACTAAACTCAACTTATTAAACAAGTCATAAAACAAATGAACATAATGCAAACCTCTAACACAAATCAAATGATGTAAATCCAACATCATTCAATTAATATGGATAATCAACCTCTACTTATCCATCCTCAAGCCAATCTCAATTATATTCCTCCAAATATTAGAGATGCCTCAAGTAATATAATCCTCAACCCATAATAAATAACAAAATGCTTCAAACTATTCAAAATGAGTCTTTATCTCCCTTCATTGTAACTATTGACATTGGTAACATATTTCCAACTATTACATATGATGGGACTAAAGAACCTATCTCATTTTTAAAAACCTTTGTCAACCTTTACAAAGAGTGGATCCAAGCTAATCCGTTCACCACAATTAAACTCTTAATTAAAACCTTTACTAGTGATGTATTAGAATGGTACAACCAACTTTCCAACATTAGATTTGGAAAAATGAAGATTTGGTCAATATTTTAGGTAAAGAGTTTCAACACAATGATCTTCTTGAAAATTGTCTTAGCCACTTCATCAATGTTAAGTAATCTCCCACTAAATCGGCTCATGACCTTATCAAAAGATGTAAATCATTATCCTATAAAGTTGTCCATAACATGACTGGTGATAAATTTTTCAAACTCTTTATCACTCCTTTAGATACTCTTCAATATAAGTTTCAATATTTTACTTTCCAAAAACTTAATGAATATATTGACCAAGATAAATGTCAAGCCTTTTTAATGAAGTAATTTGAACCTAATCTTAATCTTATTAAAGGTTATTTTAAAACATACACTAATGATATCACTAAAAATACTCATCAAACCAAACCAAGAATTTCCAAAGATGACTTACTTTAACCTTCTCACACACCACTTTTGATGTAGTTAATGAAATAATTTTTACCACCCTCTAAACCTTTCACCTATCCTAACAATGCTCCAATGTGGTGTAACCCTAATTAATTTTGTTGGTTCCATGATGACATTAGTCATTCCCATGAATACTATATAATGATTACTAAATTTTTTGTCTCCTATATGCTTTGTAATTCATTAAATCATGAAGCCATGATCAACCTTGTCATCAAGAGTAAATTGTTGCTTCTAAAAAATGATAGGTTTATAAAGCTATTACCTCAAATAACAAAAAAATATTCTTCCACTAATAATCAACAAAATACAAATGATGTTTGTCTTGTTGATGAGGACTATGACCAATACTATAACAATTCTCAATATGTTAGCACTATTAAGGTCAATTATCATCATAAGCTAGCCCACAATGAGCTTGTTACTAAACTTAATAACTCATCTTTAAAAGAACAACTTTTCAAATATATTACAACCACTAATTTATATTTAGAAATAATTGAAGAAACATATCCTCATTGTAAACCTCAAACCACTTATATTCCGTCATAATCTACCTTACCTCCTAAATATCATGTTGGTTCTTCTTCTAATTCTCATTTGAACTTTCTTGAATAACATAACTCCATGCCTTTGAATATTATGCTTATGGATTTGGTTATTACTTTCCCCTACAATCACAAGTTACTTATGAAGTAGTTACAAGAAATTAGAGATCCATTCTCTCTAGATGAAGAACCACCTTCTATTTATCCTCAACCTACCAATGTGCATAAAATTAAAACTGGGTATCCTTCTTCCAAGCCTTCTATTCAATTTCTTGAAAATGACATGATCATTGATGAAATTATTTTTTGTGTTGATGACATTCCATTCTTTATTAAAATAGCCACTAATACTGCCCTCATTCATAGATTTCTAGTTGATGAAGGCTTTGGAATAAATGTGACATCTTTATGGCTTATCTAATAACTTCGTTATAACAAGGATCATCTCAAGCAAACCCATCTTACCTATCATGGTTTTGATAAGATTAATCAAAATCCACTTGATTTTATTTGGTTTCCCTTTAAAATTGAAACTAATACTATTCGAATTAAGCTTATGGTCCTTGATTTAACCTTATCTTATAATATAATCCTTGGTCACCCATGGACTCATAGACTGAGAGTTGTTGCTTCTTATTCTATCCAATGCATTAAATTTTTACATAATGACAAATTGTATATGCATGAAGTTGATCCTAACCCTTGGATTATTCAACTTCCTAATCCCAAACCTCAATATCATATTTCTACCATTTTTAAGATAAATAATTATCTATTACTTGAGTTCATCAGCATCAATCCTAATTTACAAGTCACTCTTGATGATTTTAATGATGATGAACCTAATGATTTGTAACATACTTGCAATATTACCAAGCTACCTCCCTATATTTTAATGTAGCTTATACCTTATTCATTACCTTAGGATAGTGTTATTCCTCTTACTAATGAGATCACTAATTTTTACCCTCTATGTAATGCTCAAGAATCTTCTTATCCAAAATATCCTCTCATCAAGTCTCTACATACATTTAGTAATGTTTGGATTTCACTTTAAAAAATTCCCCTTGAATCTCAATGATGTACAATTTCTCCAACATATGATGATAATTACATAATGGGCCGAGCTAAATATAGACACTTGGATGGCCAACTTTATCAAAAAACCTTACCTCAAATTCATTATTTTAATTGAGATCTTCATACCATTTCTATGGATCATGAATTAGATCTTGAAGGTCATGTACCTCCTGCTCATTCTTCACTTCTTATTACTCTTTGGGTGGTAGAGAAAATTACACCTTTTGAAGCTCTAAAAATTATTGCATCTTCTCTATCACCTATGAATTTCATCACTATCTCAAATCTGTCACTCATCACTGAAACTAACAACATACCAATCACTTTCAATCTATATACTCCTTCTACTCTTGATATTACACTACATGCTAAGGCCACCAATGTCCTTTAGATACATTCTGAGTATGATCACCATGGTAGTCAAAATTTAGATCTTGAATTAGATGTTAAATATTATGGTCCTCTTCCCACCTTGCCTACTGATGAAACTATTCTTAAAATACTTCATGCTTGAGAACCTCAACTTCCTCGGTAACATCATAAATTTGGGATCATAAAAACTAAAGCCCTTTGTTTCAATAATTTTGTTGCTAACATTTATCCTAAAAATAATCTAATTTATTATTTACATAATGCATCATACCATTTCTATGATTGCAATGCCATGCTTATTGAAGAAACCACTCATACTGAATATGGTACTCCATCATGTCCTCAACCAATTACAGTTTCTCATGAACTATCACCTACTAAGTGTGATAATTTTATCTTATTATTTGATAAATATCATTATGTATTCTCTTGGTCCTATGAGGATATCCCTCATATTGACCTTAGCATTTTGGTACATAAAATCATCACTTATCATGATGCCAAACCTATGCATCCAAAACAAAGGAAATTTCCACCGAATGTTTCTACCTTTTGTCACAAGGAAATCATCAAACTTATTGATGATAAATTTATTAAAAAAATGGAATATTTATAATGGGTTTATAACATAGTCCCTATTATATGACCCAAAAGTCTTAAGACCCATATTTTTTATATTGTTATCATCTTTGACTATCTTCTTGAATATAGAGGTAGATTAAACAATTACAAATGTGTATTTGGTGGCACATCTAGAAAAAATTTAGGATTCCTATTATCTCTCTACTACATCAGTATTGACCCATCTAATATTAGTGTTATCATCAATATGCCCATTCTTTTTTCGATTCTAGATATTCATGCTTACTTAAGCAAACTTGGTATAATTAGATTATTTGTCTCTGAAATGGCTTATCACATTTACTCTATCAATTCTTTTCTTAAAAAATTTAATTCTTTAGAATGGATGGATCCTTGTCAACAAGCCTTTGATAACATGAAATAATTATTTCTTCACCCAAATATTCTTCATCCTCGTTCAATAAATCAACCCTTTATTTTATATACTTCTTCCATAACTATATCAATTGGGGTAATGCTTTCCCAAAAAGATGATATTGGAAGAGAGTATGTCATCTATTACATTAGTTGAGGCCTCATTGATTATGAGAAATATTATACAAAATTTGAATGTGATTCCCTTGACATCAATTTTGTAACTAAAAAGCTTCAACATTACATGATATATCAGACCACTTATGTCATCATTCATTCTGCCCCCCTTCATCACTTCTTCTCCAAAGCCTTTCTTCCTAGAGATAGAATTGGTAATTAGATGGTCCTCCTTATGAAGTTTTATCTCTACATCATAACTCAAACAGTTATCAAAGGAAAAATAATAACTAATTAACTTGTCATAGCTCCTATGCCACCTACCAATCACTTTCAAGATAGTCTTCCACATGATAGAAATCTCTATATTAAAGGTCTTAAACAAGATATTTCTCTCAAAGATTAATTTCATTAATTTAATGTTGATCTTGAAGCAAGTAATCTTTATGAGTTTGTTATTCCCCCTGATACTATTAAACCACAAGTACTTATTGATGATCTTTATGATATTAATATCAACTTGCTTAAGGATACTTTGACCCTTCAGTTTGATGGTTATAAATTCCTTCAAGGAGCTAGGGAAGGTTTTATTATTACAATTCCTCTTCGTAATGTAATCTCTTTAGAATTTTTATTAACATTTGATGTCACCAACAATATGGTCGAATATGAATCTCTAATCTTAGGCATGAGAGTTATTCTTGATTTAGACATCCAATAACTACATGCCTTAGGTTATTCTCATCTTATTTACCACCAAGTCAATGGTGATTATCAGTATAAACTAGAATTTATATTACTTATCATCAAATTACAATCACTCTCTCTAAATACTTCATTTCTTTTACAATTGAGCCTATCTCTCCAGATCAAAATTCAATTGCTAACTCTCTCACTTATTCATCATCTCCTTTTCATCCTCACCAAGTTATTTATGATCCCACTTTTCTTATAAAAATAATAAAATATTTGTCTTCTACTCAACTCAATATTGACTTATCTACCACATTGAGGTTATCACCATTCGATAAAGCCATTGGTATATATACATCATTCAATTTATACATAATCAAACTTGTCCTCCTAACATAGATTATACTAAAAAGACATATATTTAAAAACAATATTTTAAGTATGTATTTATATATAACATCCTTTATTATCATAATGTAGATGGTACCTTGCTCTATTTTTTTATGTAAGATGAGGTTTTTTCTCTTGTTAAACAAGCACATGGGGACATTTATGATGGCCACTGTAGTAGACATATTATATTCCCTAACTACCTACGTATGGGTTACTTTTGGTCTAATCTTGAAAAGTATGAAATCAAATTTGATAAAGAATGTACTCCTTTCTAACTTCACGATGATCTCATTCACTCACATCTAGCCAAACTTCAAAATATTGAATCTCTTTAGCCATACTCTATGTGGGGATTAGATCTTATAGGAAAATAACCTCACTCTCAAGATGGGAATGTATTTATCATCACAATTACCAAATATTTTTCCAAATGGGTTGAAGCTATACCCCTTGTTAATGTCTCTGGTAATACCATTTCAAAATTTATTCTAAACCAAATCATTTACCACTTTTGTGTTACCATATTATTATCTATGACAATGGTGGTAATTTTTAAAATAAGGATGTCAAATAGCTCTGTGCCGAATCAAAGATCAATCATAAATTTTATACACCCTATCATCCATAATGTAATTGTTAAGCTGAGGACACAAATAAAATTCTCCAAAATACAATTCATAAAACCTGCATGGATTGTCTCATTCATCTTTATCTTATTCTTTAGGCCTATCAGACTAGCATACAAAAAACCATTAGGGAAATGCCATTCTCTCTAGTTTATGGTTCTAAGTCAGTCCTTTCCTTGGAATTTGAGCTTCCCTCTCTTCATGGTATCGTTCTCAAAGAATAATTATGTAATAATCGCTTTCATGCCTTAATATCCTTGATGAACATCACCTTTTTACTTTTCAACATAATCACCAGTGCAAGGCTCATATTCCAAAACAACATAATAAACGTGTTAAAGTTCACATATTTAATATTGGTGATCTTTTCCTCAAATTAGACTACACTCATGATAAATAAGGCAAATATACCCAAAAGTGGTGGGGGCCCTCTTTCATCAAATATATTCTTGATTCAAGTACCTATCACCTTCAAACTAATAAGGACCACATTGTCAAAGAGCCCACCAACATACAATTTACCAAAAATTATTTTTCCTAAATCCTTATTTTCTTTTTCATGTTTTCTATATGCTATCTATCTAACACTTTTTTGCAAGTTGCTTACATAGGTCTCTCACTCTTTAATAGTTTTATCTTTTGCATAAACCTTTAGTCCTTTTTTGGGTATTTTAGTTTCCATTTTCTCTCATGAAATGCATTGTAAAATTATGGACATGACTTGTTATTCCTCATGATGTAACTTATTTTCTTTATTTTAAACTTTTTATCCACTCTTTTCACCCTTTGGGTTTCTCTATTATGAGTTAGATTATTAGACCATGGATAGGACCTGGCCTTCCTCACAAATACAATGTCTTTCTTATATCATTTATTTTTTCAATTATTTTTGGAACCATTGTGTGTTTCTAATTTATGATTTGCAGTGTAAGACCATGGACATGACTTGACCTTCCTCATAAAATTACCATCACGTTATTTCTTTTCTAGAATGTGTTTTTATCCTTGTTCTTAACTTTATCTTTTACTTCTTTTGATATATGGAATTTTCACAAAAAAAATATGTTATCATGTTTTCCTTCATTTACCTCATTATTATGATAAGAAATCACACTTTACTATCATTATATTCTTTTTGGCCCTTTGCCACATTTTTTGTTATTTGAAGTAATTCAAAATACTCCATTTGTCATTCCTCTTGATTTCCTTTCCTTTCACTCCACATTAAATAAAATGAGGTCAATGTCAAGATATAAATTTTATTTCACCTAGATTTATGAGATTCTTAGACCCCATGCTATCTGATGTTTCTCTTTCTTAGCATCCAAGTCCCAAGTATTTAAATGAAAGTCATATTTAACACCCATGTTCGGTCTTCCAAATCAGTATGGAGGAGGAAATAAAAAATACATCAAGAAAGGTAGAACCCAAATCCTTAAAATAAAAATAAATGATATTTAAAAGGTAAAATATGAATCATAAAAGTTAAAATCACACCAAAAGACATGATTGTAAGCACATCTCCTGTCTCTAGTCAAAGATCAAAATCCATAGTTACTGTCATATAGAGCTGAGGTCCATTAGGGTATGGTAAAATAGTAGATTAAAATAAGATAATTTAACAAACTCTATGGTGCTACCTACTTTCTCAAATAATTACCCAATCTTCACAATAGACCGATGGCTCTATAAGGGGTCATAAAGAATGGGGAACACATTGTGGGAAGGTAGGTCAACTTTAATTTTCATGTATATAACTTTCATGGGATGATATACATATTTCATTTATTAAACAAAGACTTATGTAGCTAATATAAGCTCTTTAGAGTCCTTAAGGTTGATAGTCTTCTTGTTTTCAAAAACCTAGTTTGAGTGTCTTGACTTTGATAAAGAGTTCCTCTACCTTTCCTTTTGATAGTATTTTGTACTAGGTCAACTGGGTCAACCCTATAAAATTTTGGATAAAACTCATTTAGGGTCTAGGTCAATTATTTATTGACCTAACCTATGACCTAGGGATTTTTTGTCTATAATTGTACTAAGTCAATTGGTTCAACCTAGTATAAAAGACTATCAAAAGGAGATTAAGGCAAGGAAGAAAGGGATAAAAAGTGGGAAAAGACTAGAAGAGTCCTTAAAATAGGAGTAGTATCTTAGGGAATGGTTTTTAGGAGTTGGTTGGATTTATAATAAATGGAAATAAGGGACAACAATCCTACAAAGCACCAATGGTCTGCCCACCACTTTCTCAATGCATTCTTTAAGGCATGCACCTAAAGATATTGAGTCTCAATGAGTTCCTTCAAGATAAAAAACACCATTAATTGATAAAGTTGAAAATATTATGTGTATACACCTTTCATCATACATTTGGGGGGATGTAATGGAGAAAGAGGTGGTGATAATGATGAAATACAATATTAAATGAATCTCTTTGCATAATATCTAATAAGAAATATCTAATTTTGTAGGGGTTGAGAATATAAATAAAGACTTAACCAAGGAACAACCTCAAAAAACTACTATAGAAACACCACCACATGTGGAGGGCACTGATTATTCACTTAAGGAATAAAATACTAAATCTCCCTAGAGTGAGAAAGGCAAATATTGTAGATATGGAAAATAATTTTGAAAAATGAAAATTATTGTATTGTATAATCTCACTCAAAAAATGAAGTAGTACAAGATAGTAAATAATAAAGTGTGAGTGCAAATCAAAGTTAAAAGGTTAATGAGACATAAAATAACGAATCAAAAGTAAGAGATATGATGAATGATAATCCTAAATAAAATTTTAAGGATATTATGCCAATAATTTTTCCAAATAAATGAAAATAAATATAATTATTCCATAGTATATATAATGATAATGTATATTATTCTATAAGAGTGTAAATTGATACTAAAATAGCTTCACAATCTTTGAATTACTTGAAATTTTAGGTATTCAGCATGAAGTTTTATTTATCAAGGATAAGGCAATTTCGAGTTCTAAAATGTATCATGAATATTAGGATTTTTTAGACACTAAAATTTATTTTTGGAGAAATGATAAGGAATAGGACCCTTGAAATAATATAAAGGATTAGTAGCCTACAAGGAATCCATGATCCAATCAAATTTAATAAATTGGTATAAAAAATTACCAAGAGATATCTTGAATTGAAGAAGTAATGCAGATATAATCATAGGTTGCATGGTTAACATTGGATATTCATAAATAAATCACATTTATAGAATTAAAAAATATAAAAATAAAGGCTCAAGAGATGGAAGCTAAAGGGATAGAAAGGCCATTTTATAATCTAGCTATTTTAACATCACCTTAGAAATTATCCCATTTTATTTGAAATGAGACTTAAAGGAAAGATCCATTACTCACTAAACCGAAGGAAAATTCACACTAACTATTTCTTATGTCAATCTTATAATATAAAAATCTAGATAATAACGTATGAGATTTGATTTGCTAATGGTATGTATAGTTAATATTTTTCTACAAACACTAAATTGGTTTCATAAAACATAATATTAATTGTAAATAAATTATTTAAGGACGTGTACTTCAATATATATATATATATATATATATATATATATATATATATATATATATATATATATATATATATATATATATATATAAAACACACGACAACTTAGTTGCTTGAGACAACCTTCACCAACTTAATAACCACTTATCCATTTATGTATTGGTATTCATTTACCAAAATTCAATATTGTCTATAATTAAAAATGGTTAGTAGAAAGAGAAATGTATTTAACCTGATGTTTAGATAAGGATCCTATGGGTTTAGGGTTAAAAAAATATAAATGAATAAGCATAAAGGTGATAAACAAATCTATAGTAAGCCAATTAGTTAAAAAACTTAGATAGAACATATATTGAATTTATTATACTGATATATGATAAAATTGGAAAGTAAAAATATGTTATATATTGCACTGATAATGAAAACATGGTACTAAGATGATTGTATTGCCAATACAAATATGATATGGAGCATTATGGAAATAGACTAGATCTAGATTTTGGATCACTCATCAGATTTTGAGAAAATACCCTTTATATTTATGGAAACTTACATTGACATGAGATTATTACATCAACACTACTGTCTAACTCAGATGTAGGTGTCTAATAAACAATACCTATTAAATATAAATGCAACCACCTTGGAAAATTTAGGTTTTCTGTTATCTTTACTTTGGTGTGTTTAGATCTAGATCATGGGTTGTATCTCCTTGTCAAATAGAAAAACCATAGTTCTTCATCTTAATAGTGGGTGTGGGTAAAATGGGTTAGTCAGATCACAATGTTGAGCTAACCCCAAAGACCTTTATATCAATGGCTATTGCATACATAGCCACTAATCCAAAGAGGTCTTCGAACTGATGTATTTCTCCTCGAATGTGTTATCTTGTGTGTGCACAAGGGTGTAATAGGTGAAAAATAAATACAATAGTGACCTAACTTATAGCTTGGAAAAATAGACCTCATGATATGATACTTTAGTACTTCATACATGTAGATGCATTGTCCTTATGATTTATATTGAAATAAGAGAGAATAGGGGATCTTTTACTCAAATGATTTTTTATCGTTAACTTATGAGAAGGTGTGATTATCATGTCTTTGATAGGTGATGAATGAAAGAGGATTGATCCTTTATGTACATTAATACCTTTGGATAATATCTCACATAAAATCACTTAGGTTGACCATAGGTGATTTAACATTTTAGGGTTCTACATGTGTAAATCCTAAACGAGATTAAAGGAATCAGATGTCTAAATTAGTCAAATAAGATGGAATAATTAAGAAATGATTTGTTATGGATTTTGACTTATTTTAAATTTATAAAAGTATTAATAAATATACATAAATAGAGACTTATTTGGAAAGTGACTATCACAAATGATATAAGTTCTAAAAATTGGGTTCTAGATAGGTTTGAGTGTCATCAATAGGGTCCTAAGATCTATTTGCTCACTAGCTAATAGTGCACAACCTAGACAGTAACACCATATTGATTTAGTGTCCTCAAAATAGTGATAGTGTCCTCTTTGTTGGATTTTTCATATTTTTTGGGAGGACATGGGATTTTTGGGTCATGTTCCTACCTATATAAAATCTAGAACTTTATATTATGCCTAAAAAAATTGATTTATTGTGAAAACCCTAAGCCTCCTTGAAAGTATGGTGTTTATTGCACATCATCAACACCTATATGTGAATAAAGTTGCCTATATATAAATACTCTAAGGAGGGATCAATCCTGATGTAGTTCTCCCACCTAGTGTTTGGTGCAATTGCAAGTGAATTCTAGAATGAGAGTGGTCTTGAATTCCTCGAGTTTGCTTGAGATTTTAAATATTTAAAATATGGACTTAGGGTTGTTATAGATGCTATTATTCATAAGTAGGGAAGAATAGGGATAAAATATCTTAATTTTTCTCAACTCATTTTCTGATTGGATATGATTTTGCATCTACTTTCCATATAATGAATAAAGGTCAAATAGTATTATATTTATGGATATTTATATCTTGTGTAGATAAAAATGGTATTTAGGTTTAACTTAGGAGGGGTACACATTCATCAATGTGTCTTTTTAGAATAGTTAGGGCAAGTGACACTAGCTCCTACTTAGGGACACTATTACCATGTGGTCGTAGTGTACTTTGTGTGGTGTTAATGTCCACCTAGAAAAGTGCTATGTACACTGGGTTGGGATATAGTAAAGTTGTCTTGGGAGTGTGTTTGTGCTGACTATAGATTTTTATAGTTTTTATAATGGATAAAAAAGTGTTGTAAGGGATCAATATAGGTATAGGGCTAAAAGAAGAATATGCTAACTCAAGTAATAGTCTTAACATCTAGATACCACTTTTAGGTGATTACATTTTCCTCCCCTTTTTGATATAAATAAAACAAAGTGAAATGACTAGTATAAAGGAAAAGGAAGTGTACCTAAACATACCTAGAAGTGAATCCTATGTAAATAATTTTTAGTGTGCCAATCTGGGTCTATATATGTAAAACATGATACAAAGTAATTACCTACAATGAAACATGCAAGAATCTATCTTTACTTAAGATATTATCAAAATCAAAAGATTATATTAAATAAATCAATTGAGTAAAGATGATTAAAGAGAGAGGAAAGGAATGAATACACCTCGTTGGTTATATGAACCAATGCATGAACCTAGTGACAACCAAGGAAAGTACTTAATTTAATTTGATTAAAACATTTTGAAACCAATCCATAAAAAAATTTATGATCCCCATTCAAGAAGACTAGCTAAAAAAATAAGATAATTTATTTGATAAATTAGATTTTGATAGTGAAAAATGTCAAGTGTTTATTTCATTGATGAAATTAATTAAGATGAAACCTACAATTTAAACCTTAAGACTTATATCATCTAACATGGATGATGAAAATATTTAAACTATTGAAAATATACATGATGCATATCATATTGTAGAACTAAAATCATGCAACAAAGATCCTAATGCTACCCGATGAATAATTACAACTTGTGTTGTTATTGGTCAAACAAGAAAATTGATTGATTTCAAAAATTAGTTGAGCACTAGACATAAATAGAAAAAAATTAATGAAAGTAATTGGAATATTCCAAAGAATTAATCATGAAAATAACACTAAGATTCAGTTATTCTCTGGAAGACTTCCAAGAAAGGACAAGGTTGTAGTTGATGCTCTCAAAGATTTACTTGCACAATTTTGGAAAGACAATACAAAAGCTTCACCCAATACAAGATATGTAGTGAAAATAAAAGTTGTTTCTCATAAATATGAACAACATATAAAACATTTCGTGGATATGAACCAAAAATAATTATACTCTAATTTTTTGTAAAAATATCCACATATGTCTATTAGTCAAAGATACATGTTATTGAATTGTCAATGCATTATGATGTTTTTCACCATATACATTGTAAATTTTATACTAAAATTTTTTTTTAGAAATGTGGGATATAATTTTTATAAAAAATAGATAATGATTTTATTCCAACCATTTTTTTTGAAATACTATATAGACAACTCTTTTATAACAAAGCATATTCGGATGGAAATTGTAGCATTTATGGTGGATTATTAGAATTAGAAAATTGCATCCATGAGGAGATTATGAGTATAATTAGACAAGTATTATTTGGTTTGATAAAATACAAAATTTTGATTTATCATGTAAAATATGGCAAAGAATCAAGGTGTGAAATTGTTACAAAACAATTACATGTTTCATAATTTATTATCAAATTCAGGGAGGGAATTGTTTATGAGTATGGAAGTCACACATAGGGATAGATGTTTGGATAAACATTTCAAATAAATCAAGGAAACATTCCTACTTGGTTATATTATTTTAATAGTCAACATTTACACATTCAAACCACAAATGAAAGTCTGGTCACAATGTTACAAATAAATACAAATTGTCATATTTGTGCATATAGAATTCATGCACGCACTTGATACTACAAAGTGAGATCAAAACATATTAAGGGATTACCATTTCTATGTGAGTTATGATGAATCACATTGTAAAAATTATGTGCAAGTTTATTTTGATAAGTTATATGGATAGTTGAATGAGAGGAACATTAATTTCAATTAGCTATACATTTGGTCAAATAATTGCACATAGTAAATC
Organism: Torreya grandis; assembly: GCA_037957365.1. Lineage (NCBI taxonomy): Eukaryota > Viridiplantae > Streptophyta > Pinopsida > Cupressales > Taxaceae > Torreya > Torreya grandis. Next base: position 250,035 of record JARHVA010008671.1, on the reverse strand, counting down.
AATAATGCATGGATTTTTTACTAGCTGAGCAGGATGTACATTAACACTAGTGTTTTAGAGTTTTATTAAGGCTGTCCATGGAAAATGAGAGCATGATGATGTTGTAGCTTGTGTAAAATGAGTTGTTGTAAGAGAGGAGTTGAATTTTAAAGGTGGTGTTGTTTTGATTGATGCAACAACCATTGTTGAATGGTATAGTGATAAAATGGGATATGGTGATCAATAAAATTCCATTGATCATAAATATTTTTTTTTGATATAGGAATAACACTTGGAAAAGTATGAGGATTGTATGATTATATCCAGATCATGTAGGTTTCACTCATTTTGTAGCTTAAATGTAGTTTCCTGGACTATTCATATGAGACACTTGGAATGTTTTTATTTTTCATACATGGAGTATATTTTTAATGAGTGTGAGCAAAAATATTATATGGATGAATGGATTTGTAGATCTATAATTTTAATCGACACATATCAGGTTCCACCAATATTACAACTTTTATGTGTGTGTGTGTGTGTGTGTGTGTGACATCATCATATGAATTTGACCATGTATCTAATTTAGTGTAACCAGATAAAATATTAATCATTATGTTTTATTTATTATAATTATTTATCTTGATAACATCATTAAAAAAAATTAAGTTATTTATTCTCATTATCTATCTTGATAGAGGGCATGTTTTTATAGTTATTATTGATGAGGATAATGAACAGGGAACACATTACTACTTATGTTAGTTTGTCAAGGAAAAGAAAAAATGACTTCCTTAGTCATAGATGGATAAAACATTAAATATCCCATTGGCTTTATGGTTTTCATTGGAACTCAAATTTGATGATATCTGATAAAAAATTCAGATACATGATTATTTGAAGACTTTGAAACTCATAGGGAGATATGACACTATTAAAAATTTAATTATTATAATAAATATTCAATTGGTCAAATATCATGGGAGGTAATTAAACAAGAATTTATTTAAAGTTCATAACTTGGACCTTGAATTTATTCTTATTACTATCAATATTAGATCAAATCCTAGTGGTTTATTAAATTAAAATTCCAAAGTATGTTGACTTCCCAAATGTAGATATATTTAATTTTACCAAATTTTATTGATTTTATTGGTAGTACATATAAATTTAATTTTTAATTACTTGATAAAAATTATTTGTAGGTTAGTGGTTCCAAATAACATTCCACCTTAACTTGGTTATCACTATTAGTAAATAATTTCATATTCTTATACCTAACAAAAGCATAATATAAGTACTTAGTTATTACATAAAGGTGTTCTTTAGGCTAGAATGGGTGATGAGTCTCTTGATCATGAATGATGGAATGAAAATAACATATTCCTTGATGTTATTTCATGCCCTAACAAGTTGGAAACAACAATTTCTAGTCACAAAGTACCAGAGGTAGAGTTCTCCAACAACAACTTCAACTTTGACAACATTAATTATTATTGTTTCCAAGGTCTTGAATAGTAGTGAAAACACAATTTCAAGTGCATTTGGAATTTGTGGTTGTGTTATAAAATGTAATTTTCCTATTTAATCATTATCAAAATAATATACTTTCACTTAGAGGTCTTAGATGTATAAATACCAATTGGAGGATAAAAACATGTCGATTCACTGTTAAAAAAGTTAAATTTTGGGACTTGTTAATATAACTTGTTCCACTGATAACTGTTGAATGTTCCATTTACATGATCTAGTATGGAATTATAGGTATTTGGTATGTATGTAATTGTTCTCTAAATTTATGCTAAATACTTATGATTTCCCTTTTAAGTACACCTAAAGGCCAGCTAAAAACTAAATTTTCCTGTATTGGGAAAGGCATTCTTGAGGTTAGAATGGGTGGTTGGTCTGTAAAATAGGTATAATAAGAGGAAAATAACCTAGTAATAGATGTTATAAAACACCTTAAATGTGTTTTCAACATTAGTTTTGAGCCACGAAGCACTAGATGTGGAGTTTTCCAACTATAGCTTCAACTTTGATAACATTTATTATCAGTGTTTCCATGCTCCTAAACAGTAGTGAAAACACACTTCTAGGTGGATTTCAACATCGCGGTCATGCGATAAAATGTAATTAATTTATGTGTGTTTGTGTTTGTGTTTTTTAAGTGAAGGAATTACACATAGAGGTCCCAGAGGTAAAAGTGCTAGTTAGAGGATAAGATCTTGTGTCTTAACTGGAAAATGTTTCATTTCAAGATCCATCACTACAAATTTTGTCATAGAGGTTCCATGTTTCCATTAACATGATATATTTTGAAATTAGAAGGATTTGACATGCACATGAGGTTTCTTCCTATTTATGCTAATGACTTATGGATTTCATTTTATGCATGCCTGAAGATAGGCTAAAATGAAATTTTTCTTATATTAGAAAGGGCATTCCTGAGCTCAAAATGTGTGGTGGGTCTCTCTATTGGGCATGATATAAAGATAAAAACATGGTCATAGACATTATTTTCCACACTAGACACGTTTTTAACACCATTTTTGAGCCAAAAAGCATTGGAGGTGGAGTTATCTAACTACATCTTCAACATTGACATCTATTGTTATTGTTTCAACACTCTTGAACAATAGTGAAAACATGCTTCTAGGTGGATTTGGATGTCATGGCCATGGGATAATGAATAAATTTCCCATCTACATGTACTCAAAGTGAGGAAATTATAACCATATGTATCAGAGGTATAAATTCTAGTTGGAAGACAAGAACTTGTCTCTTCACTACAAAAAATATACATTTTAAGACCCATCACTACAACTTGTGCCATAAATTCATCTTCCAGGTTTCATCAACATGTTCCAAGGTAGAATTATATGGATTTTATATGTACTTGAGGGTTTTTTCAAAATTTTATAGTGAATTGAGATTTCCATTTTATGCACCCCTAAATGTATGTTAAAAACTACCTATTCTTGTATTGGGAAGGGCATTCTTAAGGCCAGAATGGGTGGTGGATCTATTGACCAGACATTATTGGAGGCCAAAAACATGGTCCTAGATGTTAACCACCATGTTATATATGTTGAAAACAATATTTTTGAGCCATGAAGCACTGGAGGTAGATTTTTCCAAGTGTAGCATTAACTTTGACAACATATGTTGTTAGTGTTTCCACACTCCTGAATAGTAATGAAAACATAATTATAAATGGATTTAGATGTTATGGTCATGGAATAATGTGTAATTTTCATATATAGACGTTATAAAAGTGAGGAACTTATACCTAGAGGTACTAGACTCTAAAATACCAGTTAGAGGACAAGAATTTATCTGTTCATTGTAAAAAAGTTGTATTTCAAGGCCTATCACTTTAACTTGTGCCACATATTCATCTCCAAGGTTCCATTGAGTTATACATGTGTTAAATAGAGTTATATTACATTCACGTGATGTTTCTTCTATTTATTTATAATGACTTATGATATCCATTTTATTCACACCTGAAGTTAGGTTAAAATTTTGAATTTTCTTATTTTAGGTAGTGTGTTGTTGAGGTCTAAATTTGTGGTGGGTCTCTTAACTAGGCATGATTAGATGAAAATAACTTTGTCATAAATTTTTTATGCCACCATGATCATGTTATAAATTTCATTTTCAATCCAAAAAGCATTGGAGGTGGAGTTCTCCAACTACAATTACAACTTTGACAACATTTGTTGTCAATATTTCCACACACTTGAATAATAATGAAAAGATGCATTTGGATGGGTTTGGAAATTTTGAAAATGGGAGATTATTTAATTTTACTATATATACATGTTTAAATTGATAGACTTATATATGGTGGTATGAGAAGTAGAAATGTCAGTTGAAAGACAAGAACTTATCTCTTCATTGCCAAAAAAGATACATTTTATGACCCATCACTGCAACTTATGCCATGGATACATATCCTATATTACATAGACATGATCTAGGGTGAAATTAAAGAGGTTAAATATTCATGTTAGGGTTTTTTTTTTTTTTTTTTTTTTTCTAATCACTTATGTGCATGCCTTAAATTAGGCTAAAAACTACATTTTTCTTATTTTGGGAAGAGCATTCTTGAGGACAGAATGGGTGATGGGTATCTCGATTAGGTGTGATTGAAGGCCAATAACCTAGTATTATACATTTTTCAACAACCTTAGACATTTTTTTAATGACAATGTCAAGCCATGAAGTACCAGATATAGAGTTCTCTAACTGTAACATCAACTTTAATAATATTTGTTATCAATGTTTCCATGCTTCTCAATAGTAGTTAAAACATGCTTCTAGGTAGATTTAGATGTCACAATCATGGGATCACATATAATTTTACTTTTCATATGTTTTAAAATTGATGTAATTGAATATCAAGGTCTTGGATGTGGAAATGTCAATTAGAGGACAAGAACTTATGTCTTCACTATAAAAAAGTTAAATTTTAGGACTCATCAGTACAACTTATGACACAAATTCATATCCAAGTTTACATAGACATGATATAGGGTGTAATTATAGATATTTTAAACACACGTGATATTTATTTTGTTTTATGGCAATGACTTATTGTTTAAATTTTATGAACACCTAAATTTAAGCTAAAATTTTGATATTTTCTTCTTTTGGAAAGGACATTCTTTAGGCCAAAAAAGTGGTGGGTCTCTTGACCAAGCATGATTGGAGGCAGATAAATTAGACCTAGAAATTATATTCCACCATTTTTATGTTATGAATTGTAATTTTGACCTAGATATCACTGAAGGTAGAGTTATCTAACTACATCTTCAACTTTGACAACATCTATTATCAGTGTTTCCACACTCCTGAACAATAGTGAAAACATGTTTTTAGGTGGATTTTGACATCATAGTAATGATATCACATGTATTGTGACTATCCATATGTGTTAAATATGAGTAAAATAAACCATAAAGGTCTTAGGGTTAGAAATTCTAGCTAGAAGATAAGAACTTGTCTCTTCACTGCAAAAATGTTCCATTTCAAGACCTATCATTGTAACTTGTGCCACATATTCATATCCAAGGCTCCATAAACATGATATATGGTTAAATTATATGGATATATAAAACATATGATGGATATTTTTTTTCATGCCAATAAATTATGGTTTCTATTTTACACATGCTTGAAATTAGGCTAAAAATTTACATTTTTCTTATTTTGAGATGGGCATTCCTGAGGCTAGAATAGCTGGTGGGTCTCTCAACCTAGCATGATTGAAGGCCAATAACATAGTCCTAAATGTTATCCACCCATAGACATGTTGATAAAGACAATTTTTATCCATAAAGTATGAGATATTATGTTAAAAATCTATGGATTCAACTTTGACAACATTTATTGTCACTGTTTCCATCCTCCCAAACATTATTAAAATCTTGCATCTTGATGGGTTTCAAAATCATGGTCATGAGATAACATGTCATTTTCCTATCCATATGTGTTCAAAGTAACATGATTCTATCTAGAGTTTCTAGAGGTGTAAATTTTATATGGAGGACAAGAACCTGTCTTTTTACTACAAAAAAGTATGCATTTCAAGACTTGTAACTACAACTTGTGCTTCAAATGTAGCTTCAACTTTGACAAAAATTATTGTCAATGTTTTTACACTTATAAATAGTAGTGAAAACACATTTAAAATTTTATTTGGATGTCTTTGTCATGTTAACACATGCAATTTTTTTCCATATGTATTCAAATTGATGGACTTACATTTAGAGGTCCTGGAGGTAGAAATGCTAGTTCAAGGATAAGAACTTCTCTGTTCACTTTTAAAAAGTTACATTTTAGGTCTGGTCACTTCAACTTATGTCATGGATTCATCTCTAAGGTTACATTTACATTATTTGGGGTAAATTTAGAGGGATTAGACATACATGTTAGCATTATTTTAGTTCATGCCAATGACATGTAGTTTTTGTTTTATGCATGCCTAAGGTTAGGCTTTAAAACTACATTTTTATTATTTTGGGAAGGAAATTATTGAGGCTAGAATGGGTGGTGGCTATCTTTATAGGGAATTATGGGAGGAAAATAACATTATCTTGGATGTTATTGACCACCTAGGACGTGTTGTAAATTCTAGTTTCAATTCATAAAGCACCAAAGGTAGAGTTATCTAACTATAGCTTGAAATCTGAAAACATCTATTATTAATGTTCTCATATTCATATTTAGATCTTCTAAAATAGAGGTAATTATATTTGAAGGTCCCATAGGTATAAATTCTAATTTTTAAGACAAGAACTTATCTCTTCCCTGCAAAAAAAATTACATTTCAGGCCCTGTTATTGTAACATGTTCCATGAAATAGTCCTAAAGGTTCCATTGACATGATTTAGGGTGAAATTTGAGGAATTGAAAAATCAATTTTGGTTATTTTGGTTAGTTCCAATTAATTATTGTTTATGTTTTAATAATGTTTATAATTAAGTTAAAAATTTGCATATTTATTATTTTGGGAAAGGCATTCTTAAGGCTAGAATGGGTGGTCGGTCTCTCGATCAAGCATGATGTTATGACAAGAAGAAGGTCATAGATGTTATCCACAACCTTATATGTGTTTTAAATCCCAATTTTAATTTATGAAGAACCGTAGGTTGGGTTATCCAATTACAACTTCAACCTTGACAACATCTATTATCAATGTTTTTGTGATATATAAAGTGGAGCAGAGGTATGATGAGAAGAGAATAAATGACCAAGTTGAGTGTAGTGAAGAGGGAGACAAAATAATTTATGAAGTGAAATAAAATAGATATAACCACCAAAATATTTTAAGTCCTCAAGAGATATGATAATTACAATCTTGTAATACATCAAAGGGCCAAATAAGAGTCTCAAAAAAATAATGCCAAGCATCTCCAAAGAGATAACATCCTAAAGGAGGAGCTAGAACATAACCACTATATCAAACATGGATAAGTAAAATGTATAAGGGCATCTGAATAAGGTATACAAGAGATGATTTTTCCATTATTTGTTTCAATTGTACTTATAATAGAAATGTGTTATGTCTATAAATTTAATGAATACAAAATGTGAATATGAAGTCCCAAATGATATTAAAATAGTGTGGCAAGGGTATCCACATTATAATAGTGATAAATGGTGTAACCAAATAAAGAGAGTAACTTCACAATAATAATGACTTTTTCTCAAAATTATAGTCTTTTATTCCATAGATTTTGAAATACAACACATTGAAATATTGTAAGTTTGTATTAATAAATTACATGAAGTAAATATTAAAGATGATCATATGTAAATATGGTCATACAACCATAAAATTTAGTTTTATAATATTAATGTGAGCCAAATTGTATGTGGAAAGATATGATCGCCATAAAATATGAATGTGTGTGTGTGTGTGTGTGTGTGTGTGTGTGTGTGTGTGTGTGTGTGTGTGTGTGCGCGCGCGCGCGCATGCGCACACGCGCGTGTGTGCACATATCTACATAAGTGTATATATGTATCTGTGTGTGTGTGCACGCATGTGTGTGTGTGTGTGCGCGCACGTGCACGTGCATGTGCATGTGTATCTACATAAGTGTATATATGTATCTCTCTCTCCTTGTGTGTGTGTGTGTGTGTGTGTGTGTGTGTGTGTGTGTGTGTGTGTGTGTGTGTGTGTGTGTGTGTGTGTGTGTGTGTGTGTGTGTGTGTGTGTGTGTGTGTGTGTGTTGTGCGTGGATAAATTCCATATATGTATATAATGTCAATAATACATAAATTTATATATAGGTGTATAAAATATTAAATCATCAAAAAATAATTATAGAATGTCAGGTGAATTTCTTATACACATACAATTCCAGACATTTATACATTTACATATAGGCATAAAAATAAGTACATCATCTAATATATCCTACTCATCAAATAATATCTCTCTCTCTTTTCCCTCTTTAAACAATACTCTCCTCAAGATTCCTTGCTCATAGAAGGATATCCCTCATATGCCTTAGATTCCTCCAAGGTCCAATTGTGGGTCATTCCATGATTATAGCTCACCTGTAGCTGAACATGTTCTAATACAAATATTTTTATAAAATTGATGTACTATATATGCAACCATGTTCAGAAATTAATTTAAAACTTGAATAAAAAAAATTTAAAGATGCACTTACTACAATTGTGTGGTCATGCTCAATCTACACCCAACACTCTATAGGGTCAGTGATAGGTACTGGAGCATGAATAGGTGTGTTAAATGGTGAAGAAACACAATAAGGTTTCCTAATAATCATCTAAATGGAAATATCAAATGTCATAGGAAAACCTTACATATAGAACACATTCACATAACTTATTTTTCCCCAACTATGTAGTAAAATTATTAAAACAAATCTATTATTTCAATTTTAAATCACAAATTAACATGTATGTTGGTGAGTGCTTGTGAATATGACATTGTATCAATAATGTCTATGTATGTATCTACTCATCGAGCTGGACAAGTGACTATTTTGGTCACGAACTGAAAAAACAAACTCAGTTAGTTTTATAAATGACTTAAGTTATTGCATAACATGCATGATTCACACATGGGAATAAATTTGAGGATTTCAAAGATAAGTAGTGGTACTATAGGTAGCAATGAAAATACTGAGTACTTAAGAAAAACAATGAAAAATAAATGATAATCAATCAAAATGCAAACCATTAAAAGAAGTTTGAAAAGGTAAAGGAATACCAATAATATGATTACAATGAATAGGATGAACAATATATTTTGGAAAAAATATGAGAAATACATCATTAGAAATTTAAGGAGATTATCTATAAGTTTGATCATTATTAGGTTACAAGTTTTATCTTGATATGTTTCAACACATCTCACACATATAATTTGTATTCACATCCTAGTCATTCAAATTTAATTTTAACATGTATGGTTTTTAGTCAAGAACATATATTTATATAAAATATAAATATCTAGATAGAGTATAATATTAACTCAAAATTTTACCTCTATATATGTAAACAGTGGCCTAGTAACATCGATAAATGTAATAGTCAATGACCCACAAGCTAGCTTTACATATATAAACATTATCTAGCTAAGATCCAGAAATACATTTACGGACCATGAAGATGTAGGAACCATCTCCTCCTATAACATAAAAATTACATATATATTATATAATTTCTATGTAAATTAATTATTAGCTTTTAAATATAAATATTACATAAATTTAACATGACATTTATATAAAATATACGTGCATGTGTGTAGTGACCAATGTGTTCACACCAAATTTACATGCTAAAAACTCATTGCTCATATGTATATCATCTAATCCCTCAAAATCACGACCATCAAAATTTAAATTTCTAGTGCATATAACACCACAACATCTGTAACGGTGAGGTTGGATATGCACACTAGGTGGAGTATCTATTAATCTCATAAAATCTACTTATATGTTGAATGAGTGTATTAGTAAGTGCACTAAGAAAATGCAAAGTGTCAATATCCTTGACCTTTTTCACTATAGAAGGGATCTCAAACTGAATTATATTTTTGGTAGGGATCCTTGTAGGTTGATTAGATGCATAATGTGCCCCTGGATGATCCTGTGTAGAGTCTTTTCATTGGACCTAAAACTCATCATAGTTAAAATAAATGGGAATCTCATTGAGGATAAACTAATAATAGAGTTTCCTTAAAAAATACAATAGGACATCATGGATTTTACATAATGGTTAATAAAAAACTATCTACCATGGCTTTGAAATTATTTTCTATTTAAAATATGTTGGCATCAGTTTATTGGGAACCAATTGATGGTTATTGCAAATGGTGTATTGGTTATTGGTTCCATGAATAAGTCAAAAATTAGGTCTTTTTTATATTTTTTTGTCCTTCACCTCACATGCCAATAATTTTTTAGCATATTACTCCCTATATGAGGCCCATCTATAAATTTGACTCATTATCAATTTAACTTGACCTAATAGTTAATTTAGGGTATTGGCCAAAAAGGTATGGCAGTTGTTGGTCGATGTGGGATCCCTCATTATCATAATTATCTTTTCAATTTCTATTTTGCTTTCCATTATGTGCAGCAGATCCTCCTAACTATTTGGAGGATCTTGTGTAATTTTAAGAGGGATAAGAAGGTTAGGTAGAGGGTTATAAATGTTAGGAGAAGGGCTGGGATCATGATTAACATGTTGGTATCTTGTAGTAAAATGAGTAGTTAAATGAATTGGATTTAACTCTTAAATAATGTAAATAATTTTTTTTCCAAACTTTAGTCTTAATAGGTTTTGTTTTTGATTACTTACCTCCCCTTTATGGTGGAATTATTGATTTGATGAGGTATTGGGTGATCCAAGTGTGTTTCTCTCCTCCTCTAAGTAGAACGAGATTATGGTTTGGCTAATAGAAGTGTAGATCAAGTAAGAAAATGAAAATAAAATGGATATGCCTATAAGTTGGGATTTTTATATAGTCTCAATAATGCATACAAATTATTGAAAAAAAAATAACCTGTATGGGTTATTTCCAACAATATTAGTTGTAATAGCATGTACACATCATTGACACTAGACTTAATGCTAATAACATGTATGCATTATTGACCATAGACTTAGTGGAAATAACATGTACATGTTATGTGGACTACATAACATGTACACATTATGGCTCAAAAATATTTAGCCTAAATTTAATAATATATATGTATTATGGCCATAACACGTATGCATTAGGGTAAATGTCCATGAAATTATCCTCCAACTTCATGCACATACCCAAAATTAAAAACTTCATACTTTGAATGTGGACTTGAAACATTATTTGTAGTTTTAGGTAACAATTCATCATTATTATCAATTTAATCATTATCTATGAAAATATAGTCATTAAGGATAGTGTTTCTACCTTGAATTAAGTGATTTTTTTGAAATTATATACCTTTTATTTTTCTCTTAACTCTTATAATTACTCTAATGATTTGTGTTTTAACTATTTCCTCTTCATTGAATGAGTTTTGTAACCCATGACTAGATAAAATTGATAGCTTTTGAAGGTGCGGCATGAGAAAACAATTTGTTTCCTTTTTATATCGAATGTACAAGGCTCAAAATGATGCAAACAACATAAATGGGGACAAAATTCTTGGAAGAGGTTAAAAATAAATGTTGGAGGAATATTTTTATCTATTTCACAAATAACACATATGTGTTATATCTACATAGTTATATATCATATTAATATGTTATAGGGTTATTATGTGATGTAATTGAGGTAGATTGATGTCCAAATCACATCTTATACCCATAGTTATATCCAAGGCATTTAGATTAGCCCCAATTACCTTTGTGATTTCAATTTTGATAAAATTAGGTTTACTTAAACCCTAAACCACATTTTATAGTCATAATTAGGTTGAAGGGGTTCAAATTTACTTTGTGATAGAATTGGTGGATTATAGTATTTATATTTTATTACAACGGGAACTATTGACCCACAAATTACATCTTATACAGTCAAAATTATGTTTACAGGTTTCAATTTTGTCCAAATTTTATCACTATTTATAAAAATTGACAAATTAAATTGATATGTTAATAAATATTAGCTAATGTATCCCAAAATCATATCCTATACTCACATTTAGGTTAAATTGGTTCATAATTGCCCCAATTACCTTTGTATTTACATTTATGATAAAGTTAGGATTAATTATGCAATATGTTTCATCCTATACAATCAATTGATCCATAATTTAGGTTCATGGGCTCAATTTGGCATAAATTATGTCTCTAATTACACCAATTGACTAATTGGATTAATTCATGAAGGAATCAGAGCTAATTTAGCCCCAAATCATGTCCTATTTTTTGTATTTAAGTTTTAGGGGCTTAAAGCAATCCTAATTTATTTTGTGATTGAATTCATGGACTATTTTCTTTTTTCTATTATGTTAGTGCGTTTGATTGAACCCCAAATTACATCTTACATAGACAAAATTAGATTCATAGTTTTCAATTTCATCCAGTTTACATCATTTATTGTAAAAATTAACTAATTAGCTTGATATGTTAGGAAATATGAACTAATTTACCTCCAACTCACATCTTACACTCGCAGTTAGGTTCAACGAGTATAAAATCACCCCATTTACCTCTGTATTAGCATGTATGATAAAATTAGTGTTAATTAAGCCATATATTGCATCCTATACAATCAATTAAATCATATTTACATTCATGAGGATTAACGTATCTCAAATCACATCTCTAATTACACAAGTTAACTAATTGGATTAATTAATGATGGAATTGAAGCTAATTTAGCCCCAAATCATGCGCTACTCTTGTATTTAGGTTGTAGGGGCTTAAATCTATCCCATTTTACTTTATTATTGAATTATTAGACTATTTCCTATATTTTTTATAGTAATGTGGCTGACTAACCCAAAAATTACATCCTACTTAGTCAAAATTAGGTTTAAGGGGTTTAATTTTGTCCAACTTACATCATTAGTTATAAAAATCAATTAATTGGCTTGATATGTTAGTAAATATGAGCTAAATTAGCCCCAAATCACATCCTAGTCTCACAATAAGGTTTAATGGGTTCATATCAGCCCCAATTCCCCACATATTTCCATTTATGATTAAATAGGTTGGTTAGGCTATATGTTGCATCATTTAAAATTGATTGAGCCATAATTTTCTTTCATGAGGCTAAAATTGGCTCAAATCACATTTATAATTACACCAATTAACTAATTGGATAAATTCATCATGGAATTAGAGCTAATTCAACCCTAAATGATTTCCTAGTCTTGAAGATAGGTTGAAGGGGATCCAATTGGCCTTAATTACCTCCGTGATTGAATGTATCAATTATTTGGTTCATTATATGATAATGTTAGGGTTAATTTCACTCCAAATCACATCATATACAATTGAAACTAGGTCCATGTGGGCTCAATGTTTCTAAAATAATGTCACCAATTTCCCCATTTGACTAATTTAATCAATTTATGGTGAAATCAAAGTAAATTTGGCTTAAAATCACATTTTATAGTTGTAATTAGGTGAAAGGGTCTCATATCAACCTAAATTACCTCCACAATTTTACCAATTGACTATTTCATTCATTATATGATGACATTTGAGTTTATTGAGACCCAAACCACATCCTATATATGTGAAAATTGCATATATCATTGAAAAAAATAATTATTTGATTCATTCTTTGAATAAATTAGAGTTGATTAATCCCTAAATCACATTATATGATCATATTTAGGTTGAAGCATCTTAAACTTGCCCTGACTACCTTTAGATTAAACCTATGGACTATTTGGTTTATTTTGAACTATGACATTAGGGTTGATAGCCACAAATTACATCCTTTATACAGTCAAAATTGGGTTCATGAGGCTTAATTTTTTTCAAATTACATCACTAATTGTACCAATTCACTCATTTGATCAATATGTCAATAATATAAGATAATTTATCCCCAAATCACATCATATAGTCATAGTTACATTCAAGGAGTTCAAATTGGCTATAATCTCCTCCATAATTAAAAAAATTAACTCTTTCTTTTATTTTTTAATGAAACTGGCCATGTTTGAACCCTAAATCATATTTTATATAGTTGAAATTATGTTCATAGGCATAAATGCACCAAAATTGCATCACTATATCCATTAAGTCCTTTTTTTGGTAGTGTATATATTGATAAACTCAACTTTAAAATAGAAATATAAAATTATAAATGTGATTAGATAGATACATGAAAAAAAACATGTATGCATAGATCCATTTTGTTTTTTTTTGGAATGTTAAATCAATGCATATGCACAATAGAGTATACCTACTATAAAGCATACACATTTTAACGTTAATGCACTTAATTATATTTGAATTAAAATTCCATGTCCTTTGCCTCAGAAATGGCTTGGATTTGAGATCCTAAGGCTTGGACCTACTAACACACAACCAAATTTGAGTGTTTTAACCAAAAATAAGAAAATCCAATTTATTTAAACATAAACGTTATAAATTTCATCAAAATAAATTTTATATTTATTACTAAAACATCGATCACACTCTTCTCTTTCCATATATATGATTTTTGTTTTTAAATATTTTTAGGTTTCCATCTATGTTGATTTCTAATTATAAGTTTTTTGGATACTACATGCTACAAATATAAATACCTATATATGTTTATTTATTTTTCATAGATCAAAATTGAAAAAAATATATATGGTCACAAACTAGGCCTAATTCTAGATGCATTAAAAAAAAGTGTTTATAAACTCAACACTAGAATAAAAAATGTACAATTCATATTCCTATACTGGTATCTTCAAATTTTGTGTAGTCATCTCAAATAATCTTTTGAAGTTGAGATTTATTAATTTTTATAAGAAAACAAAAATAAAAAAATTATGTCCATTGGTAGGCCTTTTTTTGTCCCCCAACTTTATGGACTTACCCAAAGAACTCAACTTCTATTTAAATAATGAATCCAATACCTTAATTTGGAGGTCCTTGATTTCTTCAAGTGCCTTGACATCCATTTATTTTAGTAGGCATTAAATCATAGCCGAAAACATCAAGTTAGAAAATTTTGAGACTATAAAAGAACTGAAGCACCATAAACTTAACCTACTAAGATGAAAACATGATAATGGGGTTTACATGTGATATACACTACACAACCATTTATAGTGATAATAAACGAATGGAGGTGAAAAATTGACAACATGGTTTACATATGGTCCATAATGTAAAACCATTGACAAGAATAATAAAATAATGGAGAAATAATGAATAATGGGGTTTGCACATGGTTTGTAGTTCATACTATTTTCTAAAAATAAAAATATTTATTAGAGAAGCCTCTCACAAAACCTATTATGATACCACATGTTGGAAAAAATATCCTGTATGAGAGATATAAATGCTTAAATCATCTAATCCATCAAAATTGGTTTAATAAGAAAAGGAAGTTTATATATGTAGTCCTCTTGATACACTAACTAATCTCTTAAATAGCTACTAATATCATAACCAACCTCATAAAAAATAACTATTAATTTAACTAATCACCATAACATATGACACATGACACTACTTATCTAAAATCATCACATTCTAGAAACATTTTATAACACATTACACAATAAATATATCTAACATTCACTTTGTAAACATTACGGTATTATTCAACATCCGTGGTGTCAAGAAAATGAGCTATCAAAAACTAAGGAAATATATTCAAATTCCAAATGAGTTTTCACCTTGGTCTTCTATGCAACATATTTATCACCATGAAGGAGATTTAAATTTGGAAAAATAAATGTTGGACTCTTTTCATCCATTTGAACATAATTATCTATGGGAGAAGGATTATTTCTTTATTTCTCCAATAGGTATGATTTTCTATATATAGTTAGAGATATATACCAAACCTATCGATATGTTGAACCTTCTTATATACATGGTGGTACGTAGAAAAATCTTGTCCTTTTTATATACCCTAAAAGAAGCATTAAACAATGTAAGAGTAAAGTGGCACATGCTACCTATAAATTACATGAGAAAAAATGTTATATCAATGACACCTACTTAGAGAGAAATCCTTATACATGGGCGTAACTTTATAATATACTAAAAATTTCAATCTTTCAGGATTTACATGTAGCGATAGCAATGAATGGGTGATGTAAGTAAAGGTAAAAATAAAATTGGGATCCTTATTTTTCCTCCATGATTTAAAGGGATGATTCTAAAAACATTATTTTTGAAGTTATTTTATACATTGGATGTAATATTTCAATGCAAAACCTTTACTTATAAATGTGTACTAGAGGCACTGCATACACACAACACTACATGTGTGTATAATGCATAGTTGTATATACTTATAAATCTCCAAATTATATTACTTTATTAAAAAAATATATAAATAAAATTATGTATAAAAATATATCTAAATTTTTTATTACATAAAATAACACCTGATTTACTCATGCAGAACAAAAGATATGAATTCATAAATTAGGTTCACATGCTTTAATTCATATAACAATATCTCCATTTATAGTGATCCTAATCCTTATCTTGACTAATTTTTAAATTTTATCTAAGTCCTCTTTCTATCCCCAAAAGAATAGTTTTAATTAGACACCTATGTGAAGAGAAAAACCTTTTACAAGGTATTCATGATTTTTTTAAGAAAATAATCTTTCTAATATCTCCAAAAAAATCACAATTCTTTTTAAAATAAAAATAAAATTTATTTATCTTTCCTTCATATCTTATCTCAGGAAAAAAATATAAAAAGGAAAATAATAAGATTGTTATGTTTCTTGAAACTTACATAGTGAAGAATAAGAATTTGAGTGAAATGGTTTTCCTCTTTCTTTTCTTCTCACTCTTCCTTTTATCTTTTTACCAATCAATTTAGAACTAAATATTTCTATAATAAACATGTAATTTTTGAAATTAGAATTATTCATTTTCCCCCTTTGTCTACCTATGATGGCTTTTTATCCTCTAAAGTAAATTTTAGAATGCTTTAGATTTCTTTTATAAATCTAAACAAATAACACATAGATGTAGAAAATAAAATATAAAGAATAAAGGAAAGATGTGTTTTTCCTTTCAATTTTAAGAAATCTTAGTGTCTAAGGATCCTCAATAAAATTAAAACTTCTCATTGATCTCCTTGCTCCTACTCTAATACCAGATATGAGAGTAAAATATAATTTTTTTAATGAGTTTAATTTTTATTCCATCAAAAAAATGGATTTATTTATAGATACAACTTACTCCAATTAGATCCTTCTATTTTGGAAGCTAACTTGCTAATCTGAGGTGCATATTATTCTATTATTCAACACTCCAACTAACCAACCTAAAAACTACTATAGGTGCTTTAATAACACCTATTACAGATTTATTTAAATTAGTAATTTGATCTAATTAATTTTTCAAACACAATCCAAGATTGTCATGTGCAACATTCAAAGTCATCATGGGAGTGTGAGAGATGTTGATGGTAAAACTTGTCACTAGACTTCTTCTTTAATTTTGTTGAATTTGAATGTGTAGAAGAATTTAAGTCTTGTACAACATTCTTATCTTTATTTTATTTTCAAAAAATATAATTTTTATGTGTAGGAGGTTGAAATGAGGAGTTGTGCATTGAATGGCTCTAGTGCATAATGTTGGCTGAAGAGGTGAGATGTTCCTTCATCTTTTTCTTGGCTTCAATCGTCATAGCATTATAATAATATTTCCCTAGAGTATTAGAAGTCAAAAACTCTATCCTTTTAGGGTAATAAGGTGAAAGTTTGTTGATGTACTTTAGCATCTCATGTTGTTCAATGAAACACTCATACATGTGTGTGGTGGATTCATGGAACTCATTGGTGTATTATTCCACTAATTTCTTCTTGAATTGTTTTAATTAGTTGAACTTGATGTATTCACCCTAAAATTGGTGGAGTGGCTCTGAGATAGTAGTTTGTAAAATTAATTTTTTGCATGCCTAAAGCTTATAAAAATGTTAAAAACTAATCTAGAAGGCTTAACAACCCACAAAATGATCTTTGAATTTCCCAAAATACATATTAGGTGTAAATGTCACACCAAAATAACCTTATGTTTAATACTTAAAGTTTGAAAACTCAGTATTAACAAGATTTTATTTTGAAAAACTATATTCTAAATCGTAACTATTATAGATCTAGAATCACTTTCTTAAGACCTAAAGTGGCCCTAATTTATTATATTTAATCAAATAAATTTAAATCATGGGTGTGTGTGTGTGTGTGTGTGTGTGTGTGTGTGAGAGAGAGAGAGAGAGAGAGAGTTTGTGTTAAAAATATAAAAAATATTATTATATGCACTACAAATGGTGTATGTCATTTGCACTACATAGGGGGAATTTCCTTTGCAATGCAAAGGGCATGCACACTTTGTTTTGAAAATTTTAAACTTTAGTGCTTTTCAATAAAAAATAACCATGGTTTTAGGCTTACCATAGTTGAACCAAATCTCAAACCTACACTAGCTCATCCCACATGACATTTGTTAAATTTTTATGTTTTTTATTCTCTCACGAACATGTTTAAGTAGGCATATTTATTTATTTTATTATTTTTATAGAGGAGAATGTAGTCTCTATATATGTAATATTTTTCAATGCTAAATAATTATTTTTAATTATTCCTTAATTTAAACCCAACATACCTCATAATGGTTAACATAAATATCATTACAAATATTTTAATAAATTTGTGACCATTAATCTATTTTTTATAAAAGTCATATCTTGGGAATATATACATCATTTATATGTGTTTTTTAAAAGTATTATTATGAAGTTATGGTTAAATTGTTGTGTTTGTACACTTATGGTTTCATTTTTCCAACTTTATTGAATTGTTAAATTAATTAAAAGAAATATATATTTCATTAAAAATTAAGGAAAAGTATTGTCAATAAAATTTAATATTTTTCTATACATATATGCAATTTCATAAAAAAAATTGTTTATTTACTCAAAAATAATTTCTATATCACATGGTTCAGTCAATTTCAAAAAATAAAAACTATGTCATTATCATAAATGCATAAATTGTGCATATACTTCTCATGCTTAATCATATTCTTATGTTATCATTAAATTATTTATCCAAATTTATCTAAATGTCTCTCCAAGTTTAGATATTGCTATTTTCAAAAGGAGTAAAAAGTGGCACTTTAAAACCTAATTTTTTCCATAATTTCCATCCACCCACCCTCACCCCATTCTCTAATGAATTAACATGGTAGTTTCATTAATATACCTACATGAATGTTCGTTTCTTGATTTTTTTTAATTTAAAATATTTTTTTATGATCTAGATTACTTGATGTTTTTATCATAATTGGACACCAATTTATACATGTTTTATTGCAAGTATTATATAGATCAAGCTCAATGCTAAGGCCATACTTGAAGACACCAAATGTGGTTACACTTAAGTACAAAAATTATTACTTTTTCCTTTTAATCTAGAATTATGAATACTAGTCAAAGGTTGGGGATGGTGATGAGGGAGGGGGCATAGGCATTTTTAGACACATAAATTTGATATCAAATAGTCTAAAATGTCATTTTGACCAATACTTAACATACATGACTTATGCATATACCATTGACTCTTACTCACATTCTCGTTTTGCCATTGATTTACCTATGGGATCGACCTTTTTGGTTTTTTATCATTCAAACACAAGATCTCTGTAGTTTTTTCTCAAATAGTTTATCATCCTAGGAAAAATGTGACTATATCCTTGATCATATTTTCCCCATTTTGGACTATTCCTATAATAGTCAAATGATTTTATCTAGATGAATCATTTTCCTTTACTGGAGGCATCCAAGGTTATGCAAACAACTATTTTTAAAATTTAAATCCTTCCCTTGGGTCACCCCACACATTTCACATGTCATTTACAAATGGAAATTAACCAAAGAGCCTTTTGTATATACACATCAAGTCTAAGCCTATTATTATCTAGAAAGCATATAACAACTATATTTATCACTAAACTAGTAAATTGAGGAATACATATCTACATCATTGAGGCACTACCCTAGAGTATCCAAATCTAAAAATCCCTCAAAAGTATAGTCATTAATCGAAGATTGAATTCTATTGCAAGGTCATAATCATAAATTTTCAAGTGTTGAAATCCACATAGGTTTTATAAATTATAGTAGATCAAGTATTGAGGACACGTCTACATATAGGTAGGAGAATTACATGTTTTTTGAGTCTTCTTCAAATTATTATAACATAGGCAACACTTAGCCACTCTATTGGGAGGGGTAGGAGGGGGTAGGGTTGTTTGGGTTATCCAACCCATCATATATAACTATTTTTACATGTTTTCAAATGTGTAAAGTGGAACTAGGGTTTTAAGGTGAAGGAGAACATATCTAAATATTTGCACAAGACTAACTCTCAAAAGTACAAAATATCCATCTTGATGTATGTATGTACAACATCCTGTAGTGGAACAAACTAACAAAATCTAGAAGAAATTTCCAACTATATGTAGATAAATTTATTCATCGTAGGCGTCTAAGCATTAATAGATCCATCCCAGTGAGTTGTAACAATTATTCTCTTGATTTGAGCAACCACATATCCATTTTTAGGTAATTCTAATGAGTGTACATAAACACATACATGAATAAAATAGAATAGAATAGAAATAAGCTACGTATCCTATCCTCTTGGTCACTTATATAAATAACAAGTGTCATTAATTAATTTTACACTACCTTTTACATTCAAATATACATAATTTAGACATATTTTATATAATCTAAAAGTCAATACTTTTAGCTTGTTCAACTAACCAAAATTTACAATAAATTAAAACAAATATATGCAAAATAAGATAAATAATTTATAATTAAACATGACAATCAAATATGTAAGGAAATAAGGGAAATAGAAGGCCATTATCTCATTCATACTATGTTGTAGATATGTATCTACAATTTAGACATGTAAATGTGCGCCCAGAGTTATTACACTTGTTGAACTAAAATTTGAGCTAAATTGAACAAGATGTTGCGAGTGTAAAAGTGTTCCTAAAACACTGTGAAGACCTTGAAAATGCTCTTGATAAAATATTTTCTATTTTAATGTTTAGTGATCAAGCATTTTTAATTCTTCTTCTTTTGGTATTTCACTTTCCCTAACCTTGTGCGTTACAACTTATCTTCCTGCAATGAGCTAAATTTGCTTACATAGAGTGCCAACACACAAAAAAGGGGGCATATGCTAGAATATTTAATCAAACTTTCAAGCTCCTAGGATTGGAACAAAGATTTGGATTAAATAATAATGTATACAAAATTTAACTTCAACTTATGGATGCAAACTACTCCAAAATAGAATGTTAGATGTGGTGTGTTTGTCCTCCCTCTTTACAAATGAGTTATCTCACTTGTTTATATATAGTCTTGATTGAATTTAAATTTTAACAATAGTGGCACACATGTCGACCTTAAAATAACTAGAAATGTGGAAAATCAGAATGGGTAAATAAGCCCAATTAATTTTGGAGAAGAGGTCCTCCAAGGTGTCACGATTATATAAATGGTCCCAATAAATAGAAATAGAAGAAAGCACATGTAAACATTGAGATAGGTTTATTGTAAACATTAAAAAATGTTCTGATCATTAAAAATAAAAAATCAAAACAATAATAAATAATTTGAACTAATTATATATATATGAACATAAATAATACTAGATAAATAGGGGCCATTTTTAAGGGGAAGCAAAGAAGTGTGGAAGCCTGAAACATGAAAGTAGGTTATTGTATTGTGATAGAAGTCGGGAATACCATCATAATTTATTTTCCAATTCGGATCCACGTACAACAATACAATTTCGTTATCCTATTTGTGGATATAGATAGGGAATAAAGATGTAAATATTAACATCCTCAATGTTGCACAGCATTCCGCGAGTTTTTTTAATTATTCCTTCACCGTGGTTTTCGAGCTTAAAAAGTTCAGTCCGATGATGCAACTTCACATACAGTAAGCTAATAATATAGGTACCTAGTTTGGGTCCCGAAGAAATCGTATATAAATACCCAGCTACCACAAATTGCTTCCTGCGTTACTCCGTGGGTCTCACTGACACTCATTCTTGAAGGGTGCAGGGACATAGGTTATCGGCATCCATTGGTTGAAACTTTAAACTTAAGTTACAGCGTACTTTTTTCCAATGAAACGGTGCTAAGCTTACTGTAAAAAGGAGAAGCAATTACCGCCTACAGAGTACTTACCAATCACCACTCCGTCTCTTTTTTCTATCACTTTTCAGGCGACAGGGTACTTACCAATGACTACGGC
This sequence comes from Torreya grandis, assembly GCA_037957365.1. Lineage (NCBI taxonomy): Eukaryota > Viridiplantae > Streptophyta > Pinopsida > Cupressales > Taxaceae > Torreya > Torreya grandis. The sequence continues at coordinate 228,077 of JARHVA010008671.1, read as the reverse complement.
GTCCGCCATTTCCATTAAATTCCGCACCCGTTGGGAAGCAGACAGGTGTTAGTCAAGTTCATAGTCCACTAAAATTGCTGTGTAAGTACTTAAAACGACAACCATGCGTCGAAAGTTTGGGTTGGTGGAATGAAGTAGGGACTGTCCTTTCAGTGCGTAATTTCTGGTAATCCGTAGGCTCATCCTCTACATTATTGTAAGCTGTCAACTGTTATGTACCTTCTGACGTGCAAATCTTGGCATGGGTTAAGTCGAAACCTAGCTGGGGTCATTTAATAAGTATATGGTAGAAGTAGAACAAATTCAGAGAACACAGTTTTAAACATGGGAAAGATAAAGATGGAGATGAAACGCATTGAAGAAAGTAGCAGACGCAAGGCTATCTTCCGCAAACGCAAGAAAGGACTCGTGAAGAAAGCGAAGGAGCTGTCTCTTCTGTGCGATGCTGAAGTAGCTGTAATCACTTTTTCTGAAACTGGCAACATCTCTTACTTTTCCAGCCACAAGTAAGTTTTCTTAATCGCTACCCATTATTTTTTCCATGTTGCAGATTCCAGATTCAATCGATAGTGTTTTCTTGACCATTACCTGTTAATAATATATTTTCCACGTTGCTGGGATAACTTAAAAGTATTATATTTACAAATTATAGCTTCATATGGTACGTATGATAATGCCCTTGTTAAAGTTATAATATATTTATATATATCATAGTAAATATTAGATTTTCAAGTAATGGAGATTGTAGTATAGTGAAGGATGGCTTAAATTTGTATATAACATTAAACAGAATTATGAAAAAATCGTGTGCAGTTATATGCTGTGCAGAATTAAAAACAATTTATATCTGGAAAAATCTATGCTATTATTGTGGAAGTACCAGATGTCATTAAAAAATAATGATGCAAACGATTCTTTTTCCCTGCATATGATATGGTTTGGTCCCATAACCTCTGCCATGGAATGATAGCAGAAAGGCGTTTTGCAGAAGCGATTACAAGAATGAGATACCCCTACAATAACTAATTCGTCGGTTATGGTATGAACATGAGTCGTTCAGGAATTTAAACCTAAAAGTGCTTTATTTTAAGCTATCTTCATACAATTCAATAAACCTGAATTTAACCAACACTCAACTGTAGAAACGAAATAAATAAATAAAATAACTGTATTATGGTTTATCATTCACAGGTGCCATTAATGTCAAGAAGTCTTTCCGCCATAAGAAAACGACACAAAATAAAATGACACGTGAAGTTCTATGGTACGTTAATATTTATGGTTTATAACGATGTCGACAATATTACTAGGGAAAAAAATTATTCGTCCATAGAAAAACCTGTAACATTTATACCAGTATAAAGTTACAACAAAATTATATCTAAGTTTTTCCCAACTTAGTTATCATTTTCACTACAAAATTGTTACTTCATATTAAATAATAATATTATTAAATTCCACCCTGGCTACGCTCTAGGCAGGGCTCTGGTGAAGTCGATTTGGTCACAGCTGCTATTGACAAGGTGGATGAAGCCGCGTGTGAGCGTTGGTTTCAGCGCAAGGAAGAGTCAGATCTGCGTGGGATCGGCAACCCGGTGGATATCCGAGCCAAACTGAAAAAGCGACGATAGGACTCAATTCTAACGCAGCCCTGGATGATCTCAGCTCCTGTTTGTAGCGGAATCCCTGATAAATGTACAGAGTGGAGACAAGAATCCCTCCTGTTTGTTGCGGCGAGCTCGGCTACGGTTCCGGCGCCTGGATACAGGCGGCTTGTTGGATGTAGAGGACACAGACAGTATTATGGTACAAACTAGCTTTTCACGTGTAGATTTGGAATAATGACTTAAAGGTTTTATAACAATAAGTTTAAGTGGATTCCGCCACAAGTGACACCAATACGTTTAAGCCATGAACTAGGTGCCAAACATCGAGAGGATACCATTTATTAGCGAGGGGGTGTCTTCGCTGGATAAATCACAAAATAATAAATATCATAATAATAAAGACAGCAATAATAGCAGCAGTCACAAGTTGGAATAGTAGTAATATTGATAGTAATGATAAAAATAAGTTAGTTGATTGGGAGGATAGATTGCTTGTTACCATCTTATATTTTGAATTGGACAAATATGGTTTTTAATCTTTTATAAAGAGCATTATGTTTTATTATGATATTTTAAATAATTTTTGTATAAGATTTTATTGTGAGTGTTGATAATATGTTAAAAAGTTTTTTATTTGATATTGCGGAGGAGGTCAAGAATATTTGTATGATAATATTATATCGTGTCAATTTTTTAATTAGAAATATCTTTGAAAAGTAATGAAGGCCATCAACAATTTCAAAACAACAAAGACATTGTCATCTTTTATAGGGGTGATTATAATTTTATTTGGAGTTGCATTAACAAAAAAAATATTTGTGTAGTTATCAAATTGAACAATTACATGTGTATGTGGTTTAGGGGTGCTAATCCCAATTTGTAGATAATGCTCCAAACATATTTGAGTACGCCATTGACAAGTTCTAATTATGTCGATAAGTTTGTAGTGAGCATCAACCCTATGATATTAATAATCAATAATTTAATTTCCAACTCTTCATCATCGGATCCTAAATTATTATTATTATTATTTGTTTATGTAGTTGTAGTGCTTCAAGCAATGAGTTGATTCAATCCATACAATTTTCTCTTTTTATGTTGACATACATTGTCATTTCTTGCAAATAAATATATATGTTCGTTAAACTCATTTTCAATTATTTTAAATGAAGCATCAATTCTAGTCATCAACAATAACCAATATTTAATAATGTGATGGGCACCTTTTAAAATTTTTAGAATTTTCTGAAACCATTATTATTCTTCACATTGACATTTTTATTTGAAGACCTTATCTTGTGTAATAATAGTTATATTTTTTTCCATTATAATTTTGTAGTTATTTTTCTTGCATATGGATGTTTATCCATTACTGAATGCATCTATCCCAAACCCCCAACAACAATAATAGAACTTCCAAAAGAGCACATTTCAACATTCTTTATAAATGATTGATGTAATTATGAATTTATATTTTAAAGAATATTTCCACTTGTAAATCTCATATAATCAATAAAAATATATCTAACATGTTATTGGATTTATTCATAAAATCATGTTAACCTTGTTCCTTCTATTTATTCAAAATATGAAATAAGAATTGAGAAGGTTGTATGTATTATTGATGTGTCAATGTTAAACGTTTCAACTCTAGTTGGAACAAGTAGTATAAGGGGGCAATGTTATGATTGTGATAAGTTTAGAAGCATGAACTTAATCCTTCTAAGAAGATAAATTTTTCCTATTCCTACCATTCATTGGATTATCATATGTAATGGAGGTGTAGTTTGTCCTTGATCATAATGTCTAATAATTATATTAAATGTTTTTTTACCACACTAAGGCTTTCATAACAAAAATTGGACACTATTTTTTACATATAATAAGTAAACTATTTTATTTTTCCATAAATATATTTTTTAATTTGTCCTTCACTCAACTTGTCTATATTCTAAATTTCTAACCTATCAATATGCCTTCGACCCAACATACCAATATTATAAACTTGCCAAATTTGTCATTGGTGTATAGATGATATAATCTCGTAGTAATGTTTAGTTGTATTTTGATGGATAACATCCTTATTTTCTTCCTCTATTTATCATTGAATATCATTATTTATTTCAAAAACCTAGTTTATATTCAAAGAAATATATTGAAATTGACCCTAATTATATTCTATTGTATCATCCTCAAGGCCAATATCTCTCTCAATATCATGAAATGGTTTGTATACTAGTAACGTACAAACAAAATAATATAGATTCTTTTTTTAAAAAAATTGGGATGCTCCAAAAACATTATCATAACTTCACAATATCACATGTTTCTCAAGGTTTATATTCTAATCATATTTATTTACACATATTCTCTCTTAATTTTTCCTTGGTAATTCTCATTGTTGTCTTTGGTATTGTCATGTATGTTCTTTCTATTTCTCTCTTTTTTGTTCTTCATATTCTTTTTTGTTACTCTTCATTTTCAAATTTTATCCTTGAACAAATCATATTATCTACATATATACCATGAATTAAATCAATATCTTATTAACATATTTTTCAAAATTCCTTTGAATATTACTTTTAACACCATCTATAAATATATTAGATAAAATATATCCTATAAACATATTACATAAAACACATCTAATATAATACCTTAATAAATAAATTTTAAACAAAATAAACTCATAAATAAATTGAAAAAATAATAATAAATAAAATATTTTAATTATAAATTTGAAAATTTAAACATATAACTATAACTATTCATATTTGAAATTTAAACTTAATTTTTTTAATAAAATAATAAATTTTAATAAGATCGATCTCTTTTGTGTTAACATTCGGAAGAAGACACAATACAAATTCTACAATTCCTATACCCATTTCAATTTGTATCTAATAGGACCCAATATACATTATGATAAAAGATAATACTTAAGCCAGAGGTTTATATAGTGTGGTAAGTCCCCAAGATTCAAACTCTGACATGCTTAATACTTTTACCTAGTAGATTAGATGAACTATTTTGCAAGGTAGTTTATAGTTTGGCTTCTTACATGGAAATTGGCACAGTAAAAGAAATATTTTTTATTTTTGAGGAATCAACAAAATAACGTGATGTAGATCAGTAATCCATATCATACATAAAAGCTTCAATGGAGGACCCACTCTAATAATTTTTAGAAAAATAACATAGATTTGAAATGTCATATATTTTATAGGTACCTACATTATTGGATAAAAAATACCTTGTAGAGCATGTTGCTCATGTCAAACCTATCATGTATTACTTGGAATGAAAGAAATAAAACCATGAATTAGTTAAAACGTACTAAGTTTTTTATTTATGTATTGACAAAATCATATGCATAGAAAGATTTTTGTAGTTAATAGATTCCATAAATGAACTTTAAATTTTTTCATAGAAGTTCTAATGGAATTCATATTCAATATACACCTTACTTTTACAAAGAAAAACATAAAAAATTTAGACAAAAAAGTGGGTAAATATTTGCACTTGTTGGCTACAATAAAGAAACACCCAAATTCCAATAGGATGTCACTTAAAAGGGGAAAAAAAAATATTACCAAAAAATCTTGGTAGATAAGCATGAAATATAGAGAATCTAAATATGGATAATTGTGGCCATGGAACTAGGGATGCATGTTTTCAATCTATAATAAGATGAGAAGACTAATATTTGCTTGAAAGTTAAATACATTTTAGTCAATGCTTGTTAATTTTACCACTAAACCCATTAGAACTTTGTAAAGTGAAAAAATAATTTTTAAATTAGAATATATATACCATCAATCCCATTAACCATAAAAAAATTTGCATATATTTTCGATTGGAAATTGATAATCCACTTGGCAATTCACAATGTGAAAAGTACTTTACAATAAAAGGTGTAGGTGACTATAGATTTTAGTAAAAGGGTAAAGGGAGGAAATCCTTGCTTGGA
>JARHVA010008671.1:197500-217500 GCA_037957365.1 Torreya grandis | reverse complement strand
TTTTTGAATAAAATTTTTAAATATAAATTTATTAAATTAGTATGATAAATTTATCAAGGATATAACTAAATATTTATTGTGACCTTTATAAATGTAAAATTATGTTTAGATATAAAATAGCTAGTAATATATTTTAGTAATATCCATTAATATTGTAACGAAGACAATAATCTTTCTCTAGCATGACATATAGATAACAATTATCTCATGTAATTTACACCTACACATGTGATTATGTTAAATTTTAAATTATCATGTCAATGTAACAATCTATTAAAAAATGATACATGTTAGTTATATGAAAGTAAGGTTGGTTGGTTTACATTGTTAAGGCTGGAGGAGGACATCATGAGAGTCATCTGGATTGCAACAGGGATCCATGTCTCTTGTCAAACTCAAATAAATAACACAATGCTATGTTATAACAAAGCACTGTGCTTCTATATTTAAGCTTATAACTTTCATTAAACCTTGATGAGAATATATTCACCCCCAATGTAATTACCTCATGCTTAAGAACATATAGAAACATAATATTTAGACACATGAATGAAATTTCAAGGCCATCCAGAACATGAAAATAGTGAAATGTTTCAAGGTGATATGAGTAACAATAGTAAGGGGAAATGATAAGGTATGTCTGATGATATTTTACATCAATGGGCACATATCATCACAAAAATTTCACTCAAGATAGCTTTTAGATTTATATGGCAATCACCCATTACAAATGTGTATTTTTATTGCAAGGTGGCAACATCTTTCAATGGTTTTTTTTTAATTTCTAAAGGAAGATGAGTATATCATGAATGTTGATTTGATTGTAAAAGAACTACACATCTAATGTATCATTCGAATGAATGATATAATGCCATTGATATGGGGATAATATATTTATGTCTAAGAACTTATATTATATTTTTTTGTGCATGCTATGAGTTACATTGATAGATGTGACATGTCACTAAAATTTAAATGTGTATCATCCTAGGGTTCATCAAGTTTATCAGTTTATATACTCGATAATTTCTGGTCACCATCACCACTAAATTCACCTATGAATCTTTCATTATTTCCATGTTATGTGTGGGCTTTACCTTAGCCACAATTTGAATTGAGGTACAACTATAAATTTACATTCTATCCCTTTCAAAATACACTTTTACCCATGGAATATTATCTCTATCCACCAAGGTTAAATCATGATAATGTCTTGCACATGGAGTCTAAAACATAGTTCCATCATTATCCATAAAAATCCTCCCAAAAAACCTTGGATCAATATCATTATCTATAAGAAATTGGACCACTTTTTTCGGCCCTACATCTATCACAACATCATAAAATATATACAATAGTTTCTCACCTAATTTTATTATATTAGATGCATCAACACTTTTAAGAAATTTTTTGCCAATGTCATATGACACAAGGAAGTTGTTAGGTGTATTCTCTACATCTTTAGATGAGTCATTAAATATATTACCCATATTTTCTATTGAGATGACCCATGTTTTATCATGTATTGGATAATTGAAATAGTTTTATGGAAGTTACAAATTTCATTGATAGAAATAATATGTCATTAAACTCTACAAGTGTGTGTCCCTGGGGTTGTTTTAGTGTATCACCTTAAATGCCTTTCCATTTCTCCTTGACAGCATTGCTCAACTCACCTTATACATGAATATATTTGGATGTCAAAAGAGGTTAATGTAAATTAATTTTGGGGCTAAACTAATCAAGATCTACATTGTAATGCAAATAGTTTAAATAAATTTGAGTTCATACAACATATGTTTATATAATACATAAAAATTAAGAGAGAGAGGTGAATATATTTAAAACTAACATTAGATTTTAAATGAAATAATAATGTCGAGACAAGCAAAACATAAAATTGATAATGAAGAACATCTACAACCGGATATGAAAATGCATGAGGGGAAAATCTTATCTTGTACACACCCATCTAGAAATGTTGAGATAGATAGCATTAAAATGTTTACACTCTTTGACTTTGACAACAAACACAACTAGAATCATTCAAATATCCTACTCAACTTACACATAATTGCAATTCAATTCATAAATACACAATGTACATTTTGAAAATATCTAAACATTGAGTACAATATCAAACTAATATCATATGATGTATGAAGCACTTAGAAAATATCCTTTAACATAATTGATCAACCTACTAAAAAGAACCCACAAGGTACACCACTTTGAATGATTGTACGAGGAATAATAGGGGAAGGAAAATCTTACTTGATAAGCATAATCAAACACACCTTGGATAATCTTTCAAGAAAAATAAAGTCTCCCATACTTCTATTTTCACCAACTAAAATTGCAATATTTAACATAAATGCATAGATAATATATTCATCACTTCATATCCATATCTAAGAAATGAAAGCAATATAGGGATAGATGTTAACAAATTTCTAAGAATAAATGAGACACAATTGATATCTACTCATAGATGAAATTGGTTTTATAGGGTCAAAAATGGTCAATAAGATAAATAATTGATTGTGTGAAGCATTTACTTAGAAAAATAACAAATACTTTAGTGGTTACTAAATTATACTAATTAGAGACCTAGGACATCTCTCACGTATAAATAACAATCCAATATAATTAGGTATATCTTGTAGGCACACATTATGGTGAAAATTTGATATAGTTACATTAGATGTTCAAATTTTTGGCATTAGGAATGTAAATATAAACAAATACTATTTAGAAATTTTTTAATTAAGATAGGAGATGCAAACCCAAAAGAAGAATATTGGAATATTCTCATGTCAAGAATAATGTCATTCATACATCTAGAACAACAAGAAGATTTTAAAAGATCTACACGTTTGTATGTAATAAATTTAATGGCAATAATACATAATATTTAAAGGTTGAAAAGACTAAATATGCCAATTACTTCATGTAGAGTCAAACAAAGTAGACAAACAAATACATTTAACCATAATGACACTCAACTTGAGCTCATTGTACTTCTATGTAAGAAAAAAAAATTATGTTAATATCCAATATATTTGTGAAAGAAGGATTACTTAATGGAGCTATTGGAAAAATTGTTGACATCATTTACAAACTAGATTTAAACCCACCATTCTTAACCATATATGTAGTTGTTGGATTCAAAAAACACTCTGGCACGCCATGGGATGCAAAGAATCCTACATATGTATCAATTTTTCATATTACATGAGGTAATCATTGATAGAGGCCTATAAAAAGGGCATAGGATCTAACCATACATAAATCATAAGGAATGCCACTCAATAAAGAAACATTTGATATTGGAGACATTATTTGTGGTACAGATTCAAAATTGGGCACCAAAGGTTTCATACCGGACTTTAAATCATTTATTACCAGCCTTTGAATATCTAGCCTAATAATTTATAAATGTCTAAAATTTGGCTTCATAACATACGATTAAATCAATTTGTCCTACAAATTAACTAAATAAAACAAATGCCAAAATAAATTAAATTAAATCTTAGAAATGTCCAAAAGCCTAAAAGGGATTAATTAACATGCAAATCCTAATCAATTCCTAATTGAATTATCCATGAGCACATAAATGAAATATGAAAAAAGAAATTAAAAAATCAATGAATATCCTAGAAAATAATCATTACCTATTGTGAGTTGTCACTTTTGGAAAATATCTGGAAATATCCCACCCATGCCTATTTATTAAAAATCATGAGTGATTGAAAACTCATAAATCTATTAGAGTTATTTTTTGACTCACCTAGGTCAATTTTGAACCCATTTCAAGCTTTGACTACACTCTAACTCACCTTGGGTTGGGGTTGGTTGCTAAATCTATAAATACAAGCCTAGAGCTCTTCATTTAGGGAGCTTGGAACATAATATATTTATAATGTTGGATTTGATATATGAGGTTAATGCATAGTACTATAATGTCAAAATCAAGCCAAGCCAAGCCAAGCATGGTGACAAGAGTGGATAAAGATATCCAATCCCCTTTGATGAAAACATTTTATAGATAATGTAGGTAAGCCGATGAATAAATCACTTGTAGAAGCTAAGGAAGGTAAGGAAGTTGTCATTTTTTTGTATTTTAGTTGTGTTTTCAATCAGTTTGCTCACTAAGCTTCCCTCATGATCTAGGCATAGACATATTCACTGTTTAGAGTGTTATTTTCATTATTTTTGTAACTAACACTATAAAAACATCCTATCTTTAGTCAAATTACTTGATCACAAATGGCATACCTAGTGGAACCCAATGCAGGTCTTAAAATAAGATTTGGATACTTGAATCTCTGTAAAATTGAATTTTTAACCTTATTTTGGTTAGATTTCTTTTTTTTTAATTTCATTCATTTACATAGAGATTACTGATAGTCAGGTACAATCATTGATGGTTATTGATGGTTATCTCTAACTACCATCAATTTTTCATAACCACCATCAATTCTATGAAAATATCAGTGGTTGGGTTGCAGGGGAAAAACTATATTTAAAACTTGCATTTTGATTCTTTCTATCATAATCATTCTGGATTTCTAGGTTTGAAAGGCATTTAAACTCTTCAACTAAGTTTTACCTTGTAATTTTTATGGATTTTTAAACTAACCAAGACTAATCTAACACATTTTTGTTTAGGTTTTTCCTTCGGGTTCATACGTCATTGTCGAAGGTCTTTTATCAACCGATAATGATTCTACTCGATTGATGATGGTTATTTGTTAACCAATCGGTGATTATTATCTTGAAACTATTGATAGTTATCTATGATCATCGATGGTCATTGTGTTAAATTTATGTCAAACCCAAGAGCTAATATTCAAACATATTAGCTCAATCAAGAAAATGCTTCAAATTAGAAGGTTATTATCTAACATTTAAAGGTTGAAGGATTGAGTTGAAGACCAATTTTATTTTTTAGACTAATTAAACACTTCATTTTGGTCTTTAAAGGGAACTTAGTCAAATCAAATATTTTAGTTTGGGTCTTAAAATGAACATGTCAAATTGCACATAATTAGATATTGGTGATTAAAAAGAATATAGGATTTGTTAAGTCTTAGAAACATTTCATTTCCAATGGTTAAAATGAATCCTAAGTCTTGAACAATTCTAATTGGTACTTTAAAACAAATTTTGGTCAAATCTTAAACACTTCAACTTTCGGCTTAAAAAAACCTAGATGTTTTCAATTCATTTTGTTTTTATACAATTATTTCCATTTTCACACTTAATCTAAGGGGTATACTAATGAAAAAATGTCACACTTAAATTGGTGTTAGAAATCAATCCTCACTCTAAATTGTTTGAAAATTATTTATTGTTTATTTGTTCTATAAAAATGATAGTGCATACTTCCTCTCCCCCCATCCTTTATATGGAACTTGTAGAATCAAATGCACCTTTCCATTGAATTTTAGTGCCTAGTCTAAGGCATTAAAAAAATGTTACCTAGGTTCTCCCCAAAACTCATATGGTATTGGGCGATCTAAAAACAACCCTAAAGTTTTTCTACTTGTCTTTTATTCTCATGTATCTTGTCTTGGGAAGGGGATGCCATTACCTCTCACAAATTATTTAGGCAAGAATTGACCCAAGACTTCATCTCTTGGTAGTGTTCCAACCGCTCTCTATAGGGGTGCATACAAATTGGGATCACCTTCTTGGGATAATGGTTTGAGTGGTTAAACCATCTCCATTAGTTGTAAGTTAAGCCTAAGATGTATGATCAATTTAGACATCACACTAAACTAAGCAAGTGATGGATATAGTGGTTTTGAAATGGATAAGACCTTTCATAACAAGCCAATTAATACTGACTTAATTTAAATTCTACTTCTATTATGTGCATACATTAAATTGTGTACACATGGGATCAATCTAGACATGTGAAACCAATATTATTTTGTAAACCCCACTTTAACACTCCTTCATAGGATTTAAGAAAATATACTTAGTTGTATTTTTATCATTTATTATTATAGTATTTGGTGTGTTAGAACTAATTTTTTTTATAATCCATGTCATGAATGAGTCTTATGTCCAACATCACTCCATTGTTTGATGAGATGTTATGTTGTTCATTTAAAAACTTGATTTAACTTAACAAACTTTTGTGTCAAAACATTGAGTGTGGAACTTGATTGAGATGGGTAAGGTTATGATTCCCAAATCATTTCATGTCTTGTGCCTTCTACATTTTTAAAACATAAACATTGTCACATCTTGTGGCAGTGTTAATCTTGTTACATTGTCAAAATAATTTCAAAAAGAATTGTCTTATCTTGTATATCAATAATCATTATTACAAATAATCATTTGAGCCTTTTTGGATCTTTGTTTAGAAAATTCATGATGTTAAAATTTATCTAGATTTTTGGTCATCAAAACCCTAGTTTACCTTAGTTGAGTCTTTGATTAACACTGACAAGTTTGGATACAAACATTGATTGATTTCTATTTAGGCATTCACATGCAAGCGCTGATACATAGATATTTCTATTTTGGGTTACATAACTTATGTTAACTAATTACTCAATTTTGTAAACTATATTATTTGTGCCTTTATTTCATATAGTCAATCGATCTTTAATCTACCTTTCGTTTAGTGTTTTTCACTAATTAGAATTTGTTTATGTCTAGAATTAAGTGCCTAGTCTTTAAAAAACTATTCCAAGTTTATTAGATTTATCATTATCAATATTTGTTTTATGTTTATCTTTTGATGTCATGTTTGTCCAAAAATACAAGCAAAACCTTGTTTAGATCCTAGTTTTTGACATCGTGTTTGGCTAAAAGTCCTAGCGACTCTTTTCCCATTGCTTGTTTAGACCTATTTGGAACAAATTTAGACATTAGAGTTTGACATCTTATTTTTAGGTCATTTCACTTGACCTTGTTGTGTTAAACATTTAACATTAGATATTTGATGTTATACTATTTCTTAACAAATCTTAGCATAGATATTTTGGAGATACAACTCTACCCTTGACTAAGCTAGATAGAGTTTAAACCTTTTATCCTTTTACATATTACTTTTCAAATTTTGTATAACTATATTCCCTTTTGGTAGAAAATCATTTACTATTGGTCCTAACATGTCTCCCTAAACTCGTAGTTGCATCATATACAATCTAGGGCTTAGTAATGTGTTCATGCAAGAAGAATTTATTCAAGACCCTCATTCAGATGAAATTATTTATCAGATAGATCCTTATCTATGTTATAAAACTCAAATAGGGGAAAAAATTTAAGATCATTTGGCCAATTATTTGGTTATCACACCTCCATACATAGAGTAAGATCATGAATATACAGATTAATACTTATCTAGTATACCTATGGTTTTAGAAAATGTTCATAGTAACCTTGTTATGGTATAATTCCATTTAACTATGAATTAGGGAATGAAATTTTGAAAATTCTATCAAGAGGGCCTTATAACATGAGTTCTCAAAACAACAATCAGGGTTCTTCTAGAAACCCTAATTTTATAGTACTAATACCATATCAAGATCCATGTATACTTGTTACATAGAGAGGCCTTATAGAGGATCACTTCATTCAAATACAGATATCATACCAATCATATCAAGACCTAGCACATAATTTTAATCATACAACCATGTCAAATAGGCCTCTTATTAATTTATATCCTTCAACAAGTGTTTTAATTAAATTGACTAGCCAAGAAAATTATGGTTTAGACCAATTTATGAAAAATTATTCAATCAAAAACATGCTCAATACCCCAACTATTGAAGAAGTAGCTTCTACTTCTATGTAAAATAATAAGAAAAATGTATTGGATAATATGCAAGTAATGTCCAATCCAAACTAAAGTGATGTTAATGGACAAACACATAGTTAACAACAAAATATGCCTTTATCTAGAATCATTAGTGGTCCACAAACTCAAATAGTATGGGTTTATACATATCAACCTCAATGAACTTCCTGTAATCTTCAACCAACTACTTCTTCTAGCACCCACCAATAAGGATTAGTCATCCAACTAGTGTCATGCCACAGTAAAATGTGATAAATATTACTCTGCCCCAATAGGTGATGAGTACTATTTCATAATAGTAGGCACTCTCCAGTCAACTCATGCAAAAGAGGAAAAACATATTTCCACCTCATTAGGTAGTAGTGAACTTACCTATTTCGTTGTAGACTAACATGTCGATCTAAAACCAAATTATGTGTAACCAACATCATATAAATATTGATCAATGATAGATTTCAAATCTATACTATGCATCTACTTCCCAATCGAGATTAATCAAACAAAGAGGTTCCAATGTTCCTCAACTACATATTTGGTAACAATTTCCTTTCATGTAATATGTGTCATAAGTTAAATGATAGGTTCTTAGTTCACAAGTCCCTCTCAATCAACCATTTATTAGTAGTCAAGAACATGTCTCTATTCAACCTCAGTAGGCACAATATATGTATATACCACCATCCCAACCTCAATATCCCTAACATCAATCCTACATGCCCAATCCCAGCCATATTACATCATAACTACATGTACAATTTCAATAAATTCACCCTAATCCACACATGCATATTCATGCTCCATTTCCTAGATAAACCAACAAACCCTAGCAAACACCTTCATCATACCTCAGTCAAAGTAATACACTTATGACTACTCAACCATCACCTCAAGCCAATATTGTCACAAGTTTTCTTATATAATAACTACAACAAATGAAGGATGAAATCACCATAATCCAAACTAGGAAACAAGTCAATAACTTCAAGTTCAACGACGTGTGTTCTTATCCTTTCAACATGGAGTACTTGCATTTATCATTTCCTCTAGGGTATGATCCACCAATGTTTTACAAATACAAGGGAAAAGGTGATCCCAAATATAATTTGATGGAGTTCTTTTTTAAATTCCAACTAAAGTCTTGTGGTGACATATACTTGTTGTTGTTTTTTCCATGAAGTCTAGTTGAACAAGCCTTGGAATGGTCCCTAAAACTACCAAATAATTTAGTGTCTAATTTTGATAATCTTTCACACAAATTCACACAACATTTTTTTTACATTCTTGAGCATGGGATTTCATTAATAAACTTGACATAAGAAAAATAGGAACTAAGTGAAAGCTTCATAATCTATCTACATTGGTGGAGAGCCATTGCAAGCTATTTTATCCACAGTCTACTAGATAAGAAACTAGTCACTATGTTTACTATAAATGCAAACAATGAGATATCTTATTATCTAGAGTTATAGTGTGTGAATACATTCAAATAAATCATTGGTAAAGGTTTGGTGATCGAGTGAGCCCTTATAAATAAAGGGATCATTAAACTAACCATATCAAATTAGAACAATGGCCATAATATAAACCAAAATGGTGGAAAAAATACACATTCAGTCTAAGTGTAAGTGTGAAAACTGGTACAAGGCAATAACAATGATAGATCCAATAAATTTAATGCCAAAAAGAATGTTGTAAGGAATGAATTGATAAAGTCATGACATGTCCAAATGGTGTAATCACTATTTGCTATACCTATGCTACTTTTCCAACATACTCCTAACCAAAAATATTTTTAGTAGTCATAGAAAACACTAAAAATTAGACCAACACAACAAATGTATAAAGCAACAAAAATTCCCATGCCTTTTCAAAACCCTCCTCCTTTAAGGATAAACGTGCCCACTTGTCATCTTTTTACTAAACATAGAGAGCCCATTGAATCAGTGTGTTTCAAGCTCATAAAAACTAACTTAATTAGATGGCCTATTCTGAAAGAGAAATTTCATGAGGGTACTGACATGCTAGATTCATATAGGCCAGAATAATTATATGATTTCTATAGGTTCAATGGCCACAATTTAAAGCATTGTGTGTAAATTAGACATGTAATTGAGAATATGTTGGAAAATGGAGAGATCACATTGGATCATGGAGCTTCTATCTCTAATTAGAACCTTGAAATCTATCAGAATCTTTTTACCTAGCATAAAAATCAACAATAATAACAACAAAAACAACCATAAGAAAAATTACAATAGCTAGTACAACACCAACAACAATAGTATCAACAACTAAGGCTGAGCCAGCTGAGTCAAGAAAACAAATGGTAAAACTAACAACATCAAAACAATGGACAAAACCATGGTCAAAATGGTAACAACCAACATACCTACAATGAAATTTCACATGACTACAACATAGTTTTAGGACATATTATAGAAGGTCACATTAACACCATTTTCATTACTCCTAGACCAAGTACCAATCAGATAAGACCATTCCTAGTCATACCTAATCAACCAAACCATTCGGGTAATCCTTCTTTGAGTTGGGACTTCACATAGGTGAACCAAAAAGTAAGGATCCCCATGATAGGACCTTATAATGATAACTCATCATTATTCTTTGACTATGTTGAAATACATAAACAACCAAAAATTATGATATCTGGTCCCCCTTCACCATCATTTATGTAACAACCCCATTGGGTTGGATGTAAAAAACATGAGAATTATTTTTATTATTTAACATAAATACCAAATATAGATTACACCATGAGAATATATAAAGACCATAAAAAACACATACAGTGATAATTACAACAAGGATAATATATCACATAACACAAATCTCAAACAACATGAGATTACACGTCATAATGTGAATAGAGAAAGTAATTAGTTTAACTCAGTTACAATTAAAGCAATTATATAGCCACCACTAATTATTTACAATATCAAGTAGTTATAAATCAATGATAAATACAATACAATATAATGTGCATATAGATACATGACTCCCTGGAGCATGAGTTCTTTAGACTCTCTTTTATCTATGGAAATCTCAAGTTTCATCTCAAAATTAGTACTACTATGGAGAGGGATACCATAATCTAAGAAAATTTGCTCCCAACCACAGACTAATGAGCCCCCATACTATCCTATCATGGAATGGCCCTTCCTTCATAGATGAGTAGATAATGATGACATCAGAATCCAGAGAGACTAGTAAGTACTCATGTATTGTATGATTCTAAACTAAGCATGTAGTATATCATAGAAATCCGTTCTAGTGTAAGATATCACACAAACATGTGAATCATACTCATGAAATGATAATATATCAAAAAACATATTTTGGCCCAAATATGTACAAATAATAAATGATAATGATCTGGATGAATCAATTTCATACACACCACTAATCGGACTACCTTCATCTACTATTACAATGTTAGTAAGCCAATGAAATCCATCTCACTCCTTACTTTATATTAACAATACAGATTGGTCAAATATAATTCAACCACAATATTTATCAACCTACATTCTACTAGTAAATGTATCACATGACACATTATACAAAAGATTAATAACAACATACATTAAGTCCATCTGACATATGCATGAATCTTCCATAATATTCTATCTCATATTGTAAATACTGATTACAAATATACCACCTAGTGAAACATATAATTTAACCTTACAATTAAATAATATAATTGGTTTATAATTATGTACACCCTATGACAATCCATATTGCCACATACCAGTGTGCTAAGACTTAACAACTAGATTTACACAATCAATCATATAATATAGTCTCAAATACATGGGAACACAAATTTTACACACGTAACTATATAGATAAAAAAGTAAGTCATCATTCCTATGAAATACAATAACAATCCAACATAGCATTTATTAATTTTTTAGAGTTTACATGCATGCATACACAATTCTACCAATTGTAAAAACACACACTCTCCATAACAATAACTAGTATGTATACAAACAAATGTAGATATGAGTTAGGTATAATAGCTATAATAACTACCATCCAAGTAAAACATAATTTAATATTGTAGTACCCTATGATATCCCATACTATCATAGGTTCCCGACCACATAATAATATATAAACCAAATTTACAAATTTTAAGACCCAATTAGACCATGTAGAAAATATTAAGCAAATAGTAAAGTATAATACCACCTGTGTAGACTCTATATACAAACATAACAAAATATCTCAAGATAAAAACATTCATCACAATACAACATTAAGCACTAAGTATAACTACATTTTTCAGACACTCATAATATGTAATTTCATACAAGTATTCGATACTGAGTATACAAGACAAATAGTCATTCATACTATTAATTGTGAGTCAGCTAATTCTTATATATTGTTATGAATTTGTGCCCTAGAAACTCATTGATTTTAAGTGCTTGTTCCAAGGGTTATAATCATCTAAATAACTACATGTATAATCTCTACATATAAACACTGGCACATCCTAATATACACCACAAGTAGATATTCTAATGTTATGAAAATTTTAAACCATAATTTAGTGTTTTAATTGAAACTACCAAGCATAGAAATCAGCTAACGAAGTACTTATACCTAGAAAATGCTTATTGTAACAATTCAAAAATCGGTAATTCATTTTCTCAAAACACAAGTAACCTAATTTTACAATGCAATTTATATTTTGGAGTTAATAAGCAATCATTCCCTAATAAAAATAATCATTCCTTTCAATTACCCACTATTGTTTGACCTGATAGAAAATAGCTAAAGGAATCTACCCAAAGTTTCTAAGTTATGCACATAGTCATAACTAAATACATTGTCAAACTGCATGTAACTTTTTTATATATAATAAAAGATCTAAAATCTCCTCAAGGTTAACTCACAAGGTATCTCAACATAAAAACATGCATCACAATACACCATTAAGCACTAAGTATAATTATACTTTTAACACACGTATAATATGTAATTTCATACAAGTATTCTATACTAAGTACATAAGATAAATAGTCATTCATATTATTAATTATGCTTCAGATAATTCATAAATCTTGTTATGACTTTGTACCCTAATAACTCATTGCTTTGAAAATCTCATTCCAAGGATTATAAATCATGATTCCTATGTAGCTTAATGAAAAAAATTATCTGAGTAATTACAAGTATAATCTCCATATAAAAAAACTTGCACATCCTAATGTACACCACAAGTAGATATTCCAATGTTATGTAATTTTTAAACCATAGTTTAGTGTTTTAATTGAAACTACCAAGCATATAAATCAGCTAATGAAGTAGTTATACCTGGAACATGTTTATTTCAACAATTCAAAAAATTGAAACTTCATTTTTTCAAAACATAAGTAACCCAATTTTACAATCAACTTATATATTGGGGTTAATAATCAATCATTCTCTAATAAACCTAGTAATTACTTTCAATTACCCACTATTGTTTCACTAGTGAGAAATAGCTAAAGGAATATACCTCATGTTTCTAATTATGAAAATAGTCATAACTAAATACATTGTCAAACTCCTTGTAACATTTTTCTATATAATAAAAGATCTAAAATCTCCTCAAGGTTAACTCACAATAGAGAATAGTTATATTCCACTATTCAACTCGTATGATTTATCCACTCTATATTTGATAAATAACTATTTAATTAGTCAAGTTTCAAGAAACAAAATATTCCATAATTGTTTTACATCTTAAGTTATGGATTTTGTCATTAACCTAGTACAAAACATGGTTCATATGTTTAGATATATATTTCATTAGAATATATATGTATTTTTCAAATATTTAATTGGATATATATATATATATATATATATAGTCTAGTTAAATATATATATTTAATTAAATACTATAAAAATACGTATATATTCTAATGAAATATATATTTGAACATATGAACCATGTTTTGTATTAGGTTAAAGACAAAATCCATTGGTAAAATAATTCTCAAATAAGGATGAATATTTACTATTGTAAAAATTTTGGTCGATGTATCATAATGAGCTATTGGTGACCTAAACTATGTTACCACATATATTAATAACTTTCTTAATATATATCCACTTGTATGTTCATTTTTTGTATCCATAGATTAGTTGTTATATTTATCTATGCTTGATATTGGGTACAATAGTATATGTCCAATTTTAAAATATAAAATTACATTACCAAGTTATACTTGCTCCAATCATAAAATTACATTATTAATAACCAAGTGTAAAAAGATGTCTGATAACCAATCATAAATTACTATCCAAGTGTGGCCTCCCTCTACCCTTCCCATCAATTTACATTAATGTAAAATAAAATATGAGTTAGCCAATATATAATGAAACTTGTGACAGAGTGGAGGAAAATTGGTTTCATAGTATAATTATTAAATTAAGGAAACAAATGTGAACCAGCTTGCACTCCCAAAAATAAACACAACCATAGTACACACACACACACATGTCATCTCCAAACATGGAGATAAATGAATATTTGTAGTCTATTGAACATATAGAGAGGCTTTTTGAGTCTATAGAAATCCTTGACTAAAATGGATCATGGATTTGCTTGAGTTGAAATAATTGAGATAAAAAATATTGTTGGTGGTGTTGCTCGTAGGCTGAGTTAAATAAAATAAAATAACACAAATTGATATGTCAACAATATTAATACTGCTGGACAAAAAGGCTACTTCAGGAATTTTGAACCCTAGACATGAAAATAACAAGGATTGCATGAATGCAATGAAGAAGGCAAAGATCAATGCTTTGGTCGATTCAAATCCATGCCATATTCATAAACCTACACATAAAAATGGTACTCATAGTCTTGGTAATTTAGATCATGGTTACCATTTCTTATCTATGGGTTAAATAATCCCACAATTCTTTTTGGTTAGAATTTTTATACTAGTGGTATATATTCTAGTTGTAAGTATATATACCCATAACTTGATATAGTTGCAAAGGCTAAAACAAAATTCCAAACAAAACCATAAATTCAACTAAGAAGTTATAATTATGGTAGTTGGAAAAAAGAGATGTCATTATATAAATAGACTCTCTCTCTCTCTCTCTCTCTCTCTCTCTCTCTCCTCTCTCTCCTCTCTCTCTCTCTCTCTCTCTCTCTCCTCTCTCTCTCTCTCTCTCTCTCTCTCTCCCTCTCTCTCTCTCTCTCTCTCTCTCTCTCTCTCTCTCTCTCTCTCTAAATAGATTCCTATCATCATACGACACTAGTCAAATCAAAGAAATCATATCATAAATATATAGCACCAATATACCTCTATATATCATACATGAGAAGAAAAGACAAATTTTACTTGAAAAGGGTTCTAGATATTATTCAAGAATTCTAAATGTGTAGAAGGTGTTGTCAATACAGTTACATGGATCATTATACAATTCTAGTTGATAGAATAGTGATTTAACTTAGTATCAATAGTATATCATGTACTTATAGTTAGTATTTCATGAAAATTGTATGGTATATAGTCAATTCAAATAAACTAATGATCTATAGATCTATAATTGCTTCTACAATGCCTTAATGAAATTTGGTAGTTTATAGTATATACAGGGTGATCTTTTAGTATTGGAACTTAATGATATCTATATTACAATAAAAAAATCTTATTATAGTTATAGTGTAAATAAATAAGAGATTATCTATGATAAGCTTTACAAAATTCAAACAATAGCAATCTCGTAAGATTTAATATTTGTATGGTGCCATCTAGACAATTTCTTACTCGGTCTAGTCCTTATTTTCCTTATATGTTCTCCCCATTCTCATTTTTTTGTCCTTGTATTATACCTAGAAGAGAACCACCCCCCCCCTTTTTTTACTTTAGATCTATATATTTTTTGTTTTTAATTTTCATATAAGATTTAATCTAAAAATAATAACTTTTCATTATTATTATTATTTATTTTTTTATTTGCTTTATCTTTTTATTTTATTCTATTTTATTTTTATTTTACTATATATATATATATATATATATATATATATATATATCTTCACATTTAATACTATATTTTAAAATTAAATTAATGACCAATATATTATATCAATTTTAAATGACAAAACCAAAATTTACAAATAATACATATTTATAGATTTTACTTTTGTCAAATTGCCCTAACAACATAAATAAAAGAATCTTCAAAAGAAACAAAATAAATATTTATGATAATTTTACCTACTCTGGGAAGCCACAACAAGTAATACTTCAAGTAATCAAACATGCCAATAATAAAGTGGGTTTAATGCATTTCTAACATGACTAATTATTATGTGTTTCACTATCTCTTTGTAATCCTATGACATCTCCATCTATAACATCCTCTCTAATGATACTTTCCCTATGATATGCTCGAGGGAAGAATTATCCTATGTCCACCTCACAACACATAAGTCATTAGATATTTCCACATGGTAATCATAAGTAATAATGTATAGATGAATCAATACATGAATATGTTTAAAATGTAAATACATACATACACTAGTTTATAACAAGCAATCATGTATTTGCATCTAACTAAGCAACATTATATTATCATGAAATAGCATAAATCTCAATAATAGTAAAAAAAGTATATAAATTTGAATTTGTTAACTGTAGATATCTACAGTTAATCTAGCAAGTTTATCTATTGAGAAATCAAGATATAACATCCTTTCCCCCTAAAGCTAGTCATTATCCCTGATGAATCTTATTCAAGATAGTTATTAATTCAATACATTTATTAAGAAGTCAATAACATGATATATAATATCAAAACTAAGTAAAGAATTGAAAAATTACTTCAAGGTTACATCGTGGTTCATCCAAGTTGCACTATTTCTAAAGTTTTGGTCCCATTAGACCCTACTCAATAACATCTCCCAATTAATCAAAAATGGTTATGAATATTATTTACTCTAACTTATTCTATCATGACCACTTTGAGGTTCAAAATCGTTAATACAAACCTATGTAATATAGGATTGATCTTTTTTATTACCTTAAAGGGTCTCATATGTTTTAGTGAAAATTACACAAATTTTCTAAGAGCACACAACATCATGTAAGCCAAAATAAATGACCAGGAAGAGTCTCATAAAATATTCTATCCCTCAACACATCTATCTATCCTAGATAGTGTTTTTCTCATCCAAAAAAAAAAGTAATTAGGAAATCCATCAAGAATAATGCATAGATGTTAATACTATCACCACTCTACATGGCTTTAGATAAGTATAACATGTTAATATTGTCACTACTCCATGGAGCTCTTGACAAGTATGACAATGAATAGGAATGGTAAATATAAAATATAAAAAAATCATGGAATACTCATCTATATGGAATCTTTGTCCACCATATACATGTGTATGGCTATACAACTGAATTTGATAAGTCCATCTATCAATCCAACTCAGTACCACAATATTAGTTAATGTGTGGATAAGTAGGATAACATCCTATCCCTTAGAACTCACATTCCCAATTCACCACTCTTTCCTTAGGTCTCCACAACCTAATGATTTTAAAATGTGCATAATGAATTTCTAAGAATAATAATTTTATGCGATAAAATCATTGAAATCAAGGCTATATGCTAAATGATTCTAGATGTATTCTCATAATATAAAAAATAAATCATATAATCAATTCGTAATTACATTAAGTTACTACTAGTTATACATACTAGCATCATATTTCATAGCTTAGCTTACTCTATTATACTCATGATTAAGAAAAAATTATGTTATATTAGCATAACATACATCGACCCAAAAAATAACATTATCTTTTCAGCCTTATAGGGGAATAAACAAAGTAATATCTCCTTACTTGTTCGACTAATACACACCAAGTTAAAACTTTAATCCAACCTCTACATTGACAAAATGTTCCACTCCTATACCCTACTCACTTTTGGTGACAAGTATAAAATAACATTTTTCAAAATAACATGTTTTAAGTAAAATGAGATCAAATGTCAATCTAATCATAAGTGTGTAACATTATACTAATTATAATCAACTTACAATTCTCAGTATAACATTTAATATATAGATAAGGGTTTGCGACCTCACGTGGTTTTAAAATCACAAGTTATGTTTGGTAGTGAGTCTGAAGATTCACAAGTGAAAATTAGAAAGCTATCAGCTCAAAAATTCCTACTTACCCTTCCAAGGAAAAAGTAAAACACTAGAACTCAATGTTACCCAAACACTACCTAATTACTAAATATTATAGGTATGGTATCAATCCATTTTTAAAACTAAGAGAGATATAAAAATCAAAAAGATGTTTCCATCTATCCAATTTGAAAAAAATTTCCCTCACCAAGAGTAGAAAACATTTTCCCCCAATTTCTAAGGGAATATAGTCAGACAATAGTTAGAAACAGTTTCCATAAAAGAGAACACAAAATCAATCATCATGTACATAAGACTTTTTTCAGCACCAT
The DNA here is from genome assembly GCA_037957365.1 of Torreya grandis. Classification (NCBI taxonomy): domain Eukaryota; kingdom Viridiplantae; phylum Streptophyta; class Pinopsida; order Cupressales; family Taxaceae; genus Torreya; species Torreya grandis. The sequence goes on along the minus strand of JARHVA010008671.1, from coordinate 199,154 downwards.
CATAATAATATCAAAGAAGAATAAGATAATAATGACTCATATATATTTTAACTATGAGGGATGACACCACATATATTAAGTGTGTAAATTCCATATGTGAACTCCTAACACAAAGGAATTATGAAGCAATATGGTTACAATCTACTAGGAAGATTTTTTATTGCCCTAGGTGGTACTAAAATTGAAATGTTCTTATAAGATTTACCACTCCTACGATTTATAAATATAGACACATAATTAAAGCACACATATTTTAAATGAGAATCATCCCAATCTTATCAAACACTCATAAAATATAAATGGTGAAGATGACTTGATAATCAAGAAAAAGTTTAATCACTCTTGAGGTGTTTATTTTAAGTGATCAAACTATTGTATAAATATTTTATTCATAACTCATAAACTATTCTATATACTCATCTACCAAAACCTTCAATACAACCATCACCAATGGGACACTCGATAACCAATCTTATAAATAAATCAAATGGATATGATTGCTCTTAATGTACACAATAGTTAGAAAAAAATTCCATAAAAGAGAACACAAAATCAATCATCATGCACATAAGACTTATTTTAGCACCATCACAATAATATCAAAGGAGAATAAGATAATAATGACTCATATATATTCTAACTATGAGGGATGACACCACATATATTAAGTGTGTAAATTCCGTATGTGAACTCCTAACACAAAGGAATTATGAAGGAATATGGTTACACTCTACTAAGAAGATTTTCTATCACCCTAGGTGGTAATAAAATAAAAATGGTCTTATATGATTTACCATTCCTATGATTTATAAATATAGACACAAAATTAAAGCACGTAGATATTAAATGAGAAACATCCTAAGCTTATCAAACACTCATAAAATAGAAATGGTGAAGGTGACTTGATAATCAAGAAAAGGTTTAATCACTCTTAAGGTTTTTATTTTAAGTGATCAAACTATGGTAGAAAGATTTTATTCATAACTCATAAACTATTCTATATAATTATCTACCCAAATATTGAATACAATCATCACCAATGGGACATTCGATAACCAATATTCTAAATAACTCAAAGGGATATGATCGCTCTTAAAGTACACACTAAATATCACATACACATTTTATGAATGTCACAAAACTCCAATCATGGTCTAATATTGTTCCACATTGAGACACCATAAGCCCAAGTTCTAGTAAACTACTTCATGAAACTAGGTTCACACTGATGAATAAAAGACATGAAAATGCTAATGGACTCATTTGGTCCTAGATTTCTAGCCACAGGTTTGATACCACATGTAATAACACTATTGGGTTGGACATATAAAAACATGAGATTTTTTAATTTAAAACAAATAAAAAATATATATTACACCATGCTAATATATAGAGACTATAAGAAACACACAAGGTGATAATTTTAGTAAGAATAATACATCACATAAAACTGATCTCTAACATCATGAGAGTACATGTCATAATGTGAATACATAAAGTAATTATATTAACTCAGTTACAATTGAAGAAAGTTTACAACCACTAATGATAATTAAACTATCAAGTAATTATAAATCAATGATAAATACAATATAATCCAATGTGCATATAGATACATGACTCTTTAAAGCATGAGTTCCACAAACTCTTCCTA
>JARHVA010008671.1:107500-187500 GCA_037957365.1 Torreya grandis | reverse complement strand
GTCCATAGGTTTATTTGAGAATAATGAGATTAGAATTTATTTATATTTTTTCTCAAACATTACAAAATTTATTAGTTAAACTGTAAGAGTTTAATCCATGACATTCACAACCATGTTCTATATTTATGTTGACTAGTTATAAATAGGAACCGGTAACTTAAGTTACAATGTAAGTCTTCTTCATCATTGTGAAAATATCTCAAGAAATGTTCTAAGAATTTACATTTTCAAACTCCTCAACTTAATATTTGTCCCAAATTAATCAGTGGTTAGCACTTAATCATACATTGAATATCCAATGAAGCATAACAAATTCAATATATCAAAGATACCTCCAAGTAAAAGTGCTTGTAATAAGTGACAAGATCATGAAACTTGCACATCAAATATATGGAGTGGTTTAAAGTTAAATTCTCAAGGATTAATGTAAGGATGCCATGTGTCTCAATAGTAGGAACTGATAGCAAATATACAGAAGGCACATGAGGATGCCAAGTGTCACATTCATGAGGTATTGTCAAAGATAAAGTTTCACCTTGTCAAAAATATTGCGTGATGAGTGTGTGATCATGCAATGAAAATATAATAGAGTTAGTGGACTCAATGGGATCAAGTGCTTAATTTTTAAAAAGATAAAGGTGAGTTAAAGACCCTGATAGTTTGATGAGATTGATAGAGTTTATTTATTCCAAAGACTCACGAAGTAGCTAGATGAGATTAAGAGCTCAATGTTTAAGGTCAAGTAGAGATAAAGTTATTACAACTTTGAAGATATAATAACACATGGGAACTTAGATTAAAAAATCTAATGGATGCCTTTTAAATTTGGAACATTAAACCCTAGAGGTGTGCAAGGATCTAATGAAGCACGTGAGCCTATCAGAACTTGATCTAAGAAATGAATTTTAAATTAGAGAAAATTGAATGAGGATCATCAGATCATGGAATAAAACTTAAGATCAATGATTAGTACTGAAAGGTTTGTTCACCATAATGGTCAAGTGGAGGAACATCTAGGTAAGTCAAAAAATATGATGTAAACAACAAAATAGATTGTGGTGATTGATCAAATTTGTGTAATATGTTATGTGCATCATAAACAGAGCCTAATATATAATAGAATAGTAATGAGACTAAGAATCATGGTGGTGGATCATGGCTTCAAGATGCATGAAACCTATTATTTGAGTAATATGAATTGAGTCCAAAATTAGCATGATGGGTTAGAAAAATAAGTGTGAACACAGAGGAAATGCAAAAACCTAGATCCAAAGATTATATATATGTCATTTATGATATAGGCTATAGTATCTATTGTTGTTGCTACTAAATAGATTCAAATTGAGAGAGAGGAAAAAACCAAGAGATTGATGATGTGTGTCAAATAAATAAATACAAAGACATAGAGATAGAGGGTAGAGAAGAGAAGAGAAGAGAATAGAAGAGAGAGATGTGCAAAATTTGATTAGTTATAGACCAAAAATATAAAAAAGAATTAAATTAGATTCATTTATGAATCAAATTTTTAATCTAAAGTTATATCTATATATTTTGAATATAGATCTAATTGGTGGATGCCATTAGATAAGCTAAGTTAGTGCTCAGTTAGGGAGTTTGTGCTTCCTTGGATTAGTTGATCTTAAATCATGGGATTGGTATCTCCTTATAGTTGGGTCCCTTAAACATTATAATTAGTGACATTTTTTATTATGAGGTTGGAATAGAATAATAGATTCTAAAAAATATTCTCATGGTGGTTTTTTCCATATTAGATTTTCCATGGTATATCTAGTGTTATGCATATTTGTGTGTATATGATCTCTGCATATATTTTTATTTTGAATTAATTTTTTTAAAAAGGACTAAGTTAGCAAATATATAGATTCACCTCCCATCTTAGTAGATAGTTGTATTCTAACAATTGGTACTAGAGCTTTGGTTCCTCAGAAGAAGCTTAATCAACTTAGGTAGATCTTGGACGAAGAACACAAATGTATAGTCAAGAAGGCTCTTCATCAGATAAAGCACCTCTCTCTGATGGATCAAACTATTAATTTTGGAGTATTAAAATGGAAGCATATCTATCTTCATTAGGTTTTTATGTATGGATGTCTGTTGTAAACGAATATACATCTCTTTCTACAACTCTTACTGATTAGGCTAACAAGAAATCATACGAGAGTAATTCCAAGGCTAAGAATGTTAATCTATATGGATTTTCTAATTAAGAATTTCTTAAAGTGAAGCATTGTCTAAATTCACAAAATATATGGAACAAATTAGAAAACTACCTTCTCAGAGTAAATTAAATATTCCATGTAATTAGAGGCCTTAGAGAAGAAATGAAAGATCTGATCATAGTCAAAAAGGTTCTAAAATCTTTGCCATCAAGGTATGACTCAAAAATATCTATAATAGAGGAAGTAATGTATCTGGATAAAATCACTATTGATGATTTTCATGGAATATTCATAGACTATGAGATAAGAATGCAAGAAATAGATACCTTCAAGAGAAAATATAAATTCAAATCATCCAAACTAGTTAAGGTAGAAACACCTACATTCAGACCTAAGGACACTAATGAAATAAAAACCAACTTTGTCAGAAGATTAAAGAGAGGTTCTCAAAATTACAAAGGTATGTTACCATTTAGTTGTTTTAACTATGGTACAGTAGGACATTTTTATTCTAACTGAACTTATAACAAAAAGGATAAGTCTGAGCAAGAAGATGATAGTAAAAAGATGAAACCCCAATAATACAAAAATAAATTTGTCAAAAAATAAGAAACGTCTGTACACAAAATAAGATAATGATTCATTGTATGATTGTGATAGTTGTGATGATGACCATGAATATGATTTTATGTTTGAGGAAAATGAAGTCCTATTCATGACATTACGATCAACTTCTGTGGATCAAGAAAAGCTGAAGACTCAGATGAAGAAGAAAAAGTATAAGTGGATATACATTTTGAACTCATATGTGATCTTGATGAAATTGATAAGATAATAAAAGAGAACTCAAAATAAAAGAAGTTTGGACAAAAAGAGATTGAAAAAATGTCCAAAAGTCTTAAAAAATATGATCAGATGGTGGTTAGCCAAAAGACATAAGTTAAAGAGGAGAAAAGAATATAAGATGTAGTCAAACTTGAACTAGAATCTAAATATAATGAGTGCATAAATTTAGAAGAATAGATAATGGATTTGAGAAAAGAATTTGAGAAAGCTAAAGATCAAATAGATAAAGATCTAAAGCTGAAAGGAGGATCAAAGATTCTTAATGATTTGATTAACTCTCAAAACCCTATAAATTAGAGATCTAGTCTTGGATATAAAAAAGGAAAAATTTACATAACTAGTACATCTGATAACCTATATGATAAATTTAATGTAAAAGGATAATCAGGAGCAAAAAAAGAGAAAGCTTGAAAGAATACAAAGACAAACATAAGCACTGTTTATGTGAAGAAAGCTAAAGGAGAAAAGATGACTGAATAAAGGAAGAAGAGAAATGAGAAAATATATACAAACACAAATAAGATGTAGATGGTTACACATGAGTGAGAGACTTGAAGAAGCCAGAGTGTATAATAGTTCCTCATCCTACACAAAGAAAAGTTATGACCAGATATTCCTCATCTTTGTATGGTTATATGTCTATTAAATATAGGGTTGTACCTAAAAGGAGAAGAAATTTTATAAGCACAAATTAATTTTCACCCTTTTTAGATACAAATTGAATATGTTATAATTACAATAATTTTGGTGACATAGTTAGACAATGTAAAACAAACATCATAAGATCAAAAATAGAATGTGACCACTATCAAGGTATAATGCTTATAACCACCTTTGGGTAAACCATTATACACTATCCAACTTACATTTTCATATATTTTATCTAACTTTTGATAAATCATTGTGTTATCATCGAATCATTTTCTTTTGTTTGGACCTCTCTTTTCCTTCTTTCAAGGGACCATTTGCTGACCCCTTTACCGATCATTCCCTCAAGGGGGGAACTTTAGTATAGTCATCACTATTGAAGCCTTAACTAGAAAATAACATTGTTATTCTTTGAGAGGTTTTTATTATGCATATAGCTTGTAACACCTTCCTAAATAGGGGCAAACTGTAGACTTCCAAAATTAGCCACCAATGGTTTCATACCAAACATTATATCATTTCTTACCAACCTTTGAATATGTAGCCTAAGAATTTCTAAAAGTCTCAAATTTGGCTTCATAACATAAAATTAAGTTAATTTAGCTTTAAAATTAATTAAATAAGATAAATGCCTAAGTTAATTAAATCAAATCATGGAAATATCCAAAAGCCTAAAAGGAATTAATTAACATGAAAATCCAAATCAATTCTTAATTGAATTATCCATGAGAAAATAAATGAAATATCCAAAAGGAAATTAAAAAATGAGTGAATATCCTAGGAAATAATCATTACCTTTTGTGAGTTGTGACTTTTAGAAAATATCTAGAAATATCCCACCAATGCCTATTTATTGAAAATCATGGTTGCTTGAAAACTCATAACTCTACTAGAGTTACTTCTGACTCACCTAGGTTAAGTTTGAACTCATTCTAAGTTATAACTACCATTTAATTCACCGTGGGTTGGGGTTAGATGCTAAATCTATAAATACAAGCCTAGGGATCTTTATTTAAGTGGCTTAGAGAATAGTAGAGTTATAATATTGGATTTGATCCAAAAATAAAATGAATAGTGTTATAATTCCAAAATTAAGAAAATCCAAGCCAAGCATGGGAAGAATTGGGGATGGAGAGAGCCAAAACCCATTGATGAAGGAATTTTGAGTATAATCTGATCAAACTAATGAATAAATCTCTTACAACAATGAAGGAAGGTAAGGAAGTTGTCATTTCTTTGCATTTTAGTTGTGTTTTCAATTGATTTTTTTACTAAGCTCCCTTCATGATCTAGGCCTAGAGATGTTAGCTTATTTATTGTGTTGATTTCATTATTTATGGAACTAACACTATACTAGCCTCCTCTCTTGAGTAAAATTCCTTGATCACAATCACCATGGCTTAACATTTACTACCAAATCAATATTATGTTCAATCAATGACATGTATATCTCTTTTGCATATACATTTTAATGTTTTATAATAATGAAAGAAAGTAAATATGTAAATTTTTAAGAATTAGAGGAAAAAATATTGACAAAACTACCTCTTCCACACCATTCATAAAAAATATAGCTTTTTAATTACTATTATATGAAATAAAAAAAGATATATATGTGTGTGTGTGTGTATATATATATATATATATATATATATATATATATATATATATATATATATATATATATATATATATATATTTCAATGCATATAAAAATTATAATAAAATTATATAATATTTCTACAAAGGCAATCAAATAAATTGACAACTGAATTACGCAACATACAACCAAAAAGATTTACAAGGTAGTGAAGAACAAATATAAACACTTAGCAAAAAAATAAAAGTACTTTATCATTGAAATAAATCAAATATGAACCAATTTTTTGAAACCTCTTGCTTTTTTTCCACCATGGGGGAAACAACTACTACTCTGTGTGTGTGTGTGTGTGTGTGTGTGTGTGTGTGTGTGTGTGTGTGTGTGTGTGTGTGTGTGTGTGTGTGTGTCTATACACACACACACACACACACACACACACACACACACACACACACACACACACACACACACACACACACACACACACACAATTGAAATAGGTCTTGACATTATTTGAATGATTATACACTTGTGACTAGACTTAATCATGATTATATTATCAGTTACATAATATTACTCTACACACTACCTGTACCCTGAAAATATTAGCAAACCTAACCATGTAGACTGAATTATATCTATCATATTTTGTCCTATAAGTAATATCATCCTATATTTTTAATATATATTGTTATTATGCATTAATATAAATCTATATAAATCTTAGATATTAATATATCTCTTGGTGTTAAACAAATTTTATATATACAAAGATTTAAATTAACTATTAAGTTGAGAGATGTGAGTTGTATATCATAATGATGAGTTCATTTTTTTAATTTTTAACTATTATGTGATTTTTATAGATCAATTTCTCTATCCAAAGCATTATCCCTGGAATAAAAATTATAGAGGAAAACATAGATTTAACATCAAATTGTTTTCCCATTCTTAGTGCAGTAATTGATGTTCTTTCACTTTGGCTTCAAATGATGGCGATTTATCCCTTCACTCAAAGTAATAAGAGACTGAGGTTTTTAATGAAGTGCAAAAAAGTGAGACTAATTATGCCTTTTCCATTATTTATATGGGTTTATTTTACTTTCCTAATCCTAAATAGGTGACTACAGTTCCAACAGTGGCTTTAGCTCCAATGACAGCTTTGTCTCTAGCACAAGATAGTCTTACCCTACAAAAGCCAAAATAGAATAACCCTCAATTGTCAAGTGTTATTCCTTCATATTCTATAGTGGTTGTCATTTGTCTCCCACATTCCCCCATGATCAAGTGATGCTTATCCACTCTCGATGTTATGTGGTGGCTATCATTTGCACTTTTACCATCCATTCTAATCCTACTATTACTATTGAATCATTGCCCCCCCCAAGACATGAGCCTTACTTAGCCTATTTTATCATAGTTTATGACTCTTTAGCTACTTGATCTGATCAATAGTGGGTATATGCTAATTGAAAAAAACATTTTTAACCCATTTCATGCTTACAGTGACTGATGTAAGTCCTGGATCCCCTCCGGTTCCTCTTCAAGGGCCCTTTCCCCTATTGATGCTTCTAGAATATCTAAGCTCCTTCTTATTTATTTTTTGGGGGATGTGTTAGTGCATCTTTCTACTACTTCACCCAAAATTTTCTCCCTGGTTCATCCCTCTAGTAGTTGGAAAATGTGGTTGTTTACAAAACATTGTCTAAAAAGTGTGTGGGCATGTTTCTCTCTGTCACTGCATTTTCCAGCTAGGCTTCTAAGGCTTATAGGTTTATTGTAGATTATTCCTTCTCTCTACTTAATTCTAGGTTCTTACATTTAAAATTCAAAAGTATCACTGAAAAGGATTTTTTCCTTAATTTAGAACCATGGTTTTTTAAGAACTACAGGGTCTTTTGGCACCCATGGTAACCTTTCTTCGATCCACTTATAGCTCATGTTTTAGTGGTTCCTTTATGGATTAGGTTGTATAATATTTTTCATTTTTTAGATAGAGAGAGGTTTATTAAAATGTTGATAGAATGGGTCAGCTCATTTGTGAAGGTTGACATCTCTTCTTGGAAAATCATATTTGTCAAGGTATATGCCATTTTGTATCTTTCTACTTTGCTCTTCCATTTCATTAACTTGTTGTGCTTACATGACCTATGGACCCAATTATTTAATTATTAATATCTTCTAGTATGTTTTTTTCACTACAACCTATCTAGTCATCAGATCCCTTACTACCCTTCTACGTTGATACATTGCTCTGCTCCATAGTATTCTCAAAGCTAGTGGAGGAAAGGTGGAACTCCTGATCTATATTTTATTTGGCATAGTGATGATAAGTTAATATTTAATTCATTATTGAGGTAGATCCTTGTGGGTGACCATTCATAGGTGGTTCCTTCTACCATCACTCAACCACTTTTGTCTTCATCCACTATAGAAGTTCCTTATTCTAGACCTATTAGTGAATTGGTAATAATATGGTCTTATTTTGTTAATGCAGCATTTACCTCCCCCATATTCAACCTCCCCCCTTCCCTTGTTATTAATTATCACACCTTTTCTAGGGATCTCTCCTACCATGTCCACCAACCCATCTGTTCCTCTGCCCTATTTCTGTGCTACATATGCATCTTGGGAAACTTAAAGTATATGTAAAAACTAATGCCAAGAATAAGGGTAGGAGCTCAAAGGTAGAAAGACTGAGGGAAGAGGATGAATATTTGGTGAGAGAAGGGTCTCAATGCACAATGAAGGACAATCTATCAATTGTCAAAGAAGACTTTCCCTTGTATGCAACTGAGGACCTTATTGCTTTGGTTTAAGATATTTTGGAGGGCTGACACTTTGGGCATGATGAGGGATAGAATGGATGTAGCCTTGTTGAAAGACATATTTATTGTGTGATTTAATTTATTATGTCTAATGTTTGATAAAAAAAATTTGACCTAGTGTGCCTTTTTATTGATTTATGGTTGTTGTTTTTTGTTCTCCTGGCCTTGTAGTTTAGAGATTTTTATCACCAAGGACTAGGTACTTTTGTGTTCCAACACTGGTTCATATCCAGTAAAAAGCATTAAACAGGTTCATAGATCTGACCTTAAATGTGTTTAGCTAATCGAATAAAAAAATGTGAGCTATATATTTAGATTTTATATATACAAAAATTTAATTTAAATATTAAGTTGAAATATGTGAACTGTATATTTAGGTTAATGTAGTAGTAATGATATTATGATATGTATATAATTATATCAAATTGAGATATATTTTGATTATTAAATATTTTATATATTTAAATTTAATATAAACTAAATAGATATGATTTATTTTAAGATATTTGAGTTTAATTTTAGAAATATCATGTATTTAAATTAATCTATGTTTATTTTAATATATTTTATATATGTATTTAATTATTAATTATTAAGTGTTTTTGTTTGAACAATTTTATTGTTAATTTAGTTTGATATATCCTATGGAAAAATTCAACACCATTAAATTAACTGAATGAATCAATGATGTATAGGTCAGAGGAAAAATTTTAAATATATATAATTATCATGATTCATAAATATGTTGCATATTATAGCATTAGTACAACCTCTTCCTTTGTTTGGATTGTTATGATTTAAGATTCAAGCAGACCATTTAGATTATTTGTTGAGCAATTTATAAAATTATTTCATAGTAAGATTTAATGGAATATAAACTATAAGTTTTAAAGGACACAAGCCATGACATTAGACTATTTTGATAAGGGCACAATAAGTTTGAGTAAAAGTGTTTGGTATATGATTGATAGAAATGATTTTCATCATGAGATAATAGATTAACTTATTTGAATGAGTACTCACCCCATTTTCTCTATTTAAATGATCATGGTGTGTTCATAAACTCCATATTTATACACATTCTGTAAGTCTAAACACTAGAAGAATTGGATAGCATGGCTTGGCTAATTGGATTTGATGAGTGACATGAGGATTTGTATTGCATGGTCAAATTAGTGAGATACATAAATATCCTTTTTAGTTATGTAGATGTGCTTAAGATAAGAATCAGTTTCAGACTCCCTTATTAATCTTATTATTCTATTTTTAGTATGATAATATGCTGTCTTAATATGCGGTCTTATAGAGTCTCTTTGTTAATAGATCATAGAACAATTCTTGATGTTTCCTTCCCACCCACTGACCCTAGCTAGAACCTTTTCCTAAAATAATTCCTCTCCCCCTACCCAAAAAGATAAAAAAATAAAAATCTCAAATAAATCGATATTTAGGGGTGCTAGTCATCAAGTCTTCTTTTCCATAAAATATAATAGATATTGGTGGTTAAAAGAATCATTAAAAAATAAATAAGATATTTATGGAATAGGCCAAAAAAGATGAGGATCAATTTAGTGGATTGAAAAAATGATTATCTCCCTAAAAAATGGGAAGGTTTGGATTTCAATATTGTAAATAAATGAACTTAGCTCTATGATATAAATTTTTGTGGTAGACCTATGAAAAGGGAGATATGTAATAGAGTAAAAAAATTTAGTACAAATATTTAAATATGTATAAGAGATTTAATATTTATAGACAAAAAAATCTCAATAGAGACTTTACAATTTAAACCTTCATTAAGAATTATAGAGGATCTTAGTAATGTAAACTAAGATGGAATGTCCATATGAGAGATCATGTGAATTTTATGAGAGTAATTCATGATTGAATGATAATTCACAATATAATGAGGAAAACTAAGAATCACATTGAGTATATTAAAATATAGTGGGAATCAAAAGATTGATAGATTATTATGATATAAAGAAGGGGAAGAAAGTTTGGAAAACACTTGAGGGGTATTATAAGGAGGTAAGAAAGATAGGTGTATGGATTGATCTCTCTTGAAGGGAGATGATTTAGTCTAGTAGTAAAAATGAAACATTTTTAGTTAAAATAGGTTTATAAATAGATTCTATAAATTACTCATTTAGAGGTTGATTACTTCATTAGAAAAAAGGTATGGGTTTATAAGGGACTTAAAAATATTCTAATTCATAATAAATTAATGAAGTGAGGATTTTATGGGCCTTCATTTTTTTTAGGGCAATGATGTTAAAAGTAGAAACCAGATTTTCATTCATTGTTCTTTCACATAGTTTATATGAGCTTGTGCCAAGAAAAAGTGGATCAACTTTGTCTTTTATAAAATGATCAAATATTTTATGGAATAATGGAATTTTCAAATTAAAAAATGCATACCTTATTACACCATGGAAAATATATCATGCAATTATAATTTAGAATATTTGGATTGAGAAAAAATGAAGGATTTTCAAGGAAGTTTCTCTCAATCAATTTCAAAAATTTGGAGCATATTGAAGTTATACTTCTTGATCTAAAACAATGGATGAAAAAAAAGATGGGTTTGGGTTTGAATAAGTTTGCTCTGAGGAATGGATGCTCATTATATGTCCCTATATGAATAATATACCCAATAATATGTTACGGCCTAAGAAAAATAGAGTCAAGGAAGTCATTTGGATCCCTCAGTTACCATATATTAAATAATAATCTAAACAAGCTGAAGCTACATGTGTATGGATTATACAATCTAAACAAGCTGAAGCTACTAGTCATTTGGATTATAAATTATTAAGAGGAATTTGCATATTACTTGTAGTGGTTTTTACATGTTTTGTGTTGTGGTGTATAAAATATAAGTAGATTTATTTGGAGAATTGTTTAAGAGGAAGCCATTTATTTTCTTCAAGGAGAACATTCATGTTTGTCTCTACATGTTGGACATGACATTCAACTTTTGAATCTAGTTTCTCATGCTCCCTTTCAGCATGCAATTACACTTCCATTTTAGTAGTGTGTTTCATGGTAGGGTAGATTGGTAGTATTAGATTTATATTTGACATTTGAATATATGTATTTTAATTTTTTTGACATTAACTTAATAATAAAAAGATGAAATTTATGTATGTTTTTTGAATCTTCATGTCTGTAGTAAGATATATGCATGTAAAACAAGGATTTGGCAATGTTTTCTTTGCAAGTGTTAAAGAAAAGATCAAGGGTTTGGTACTTTTATCCATAAATCAAACCTTGGTGAAAATTATGATGTGTTAATATGTTTATCTTTAGCTTATCATCCTTACAACTTGTACTACCATCCTCTTACCATACTAACATTATCTCCACACGACCTTCTTCTCTACAAGATCATTCCAATCCACCTTTGGATGGTTCAAGCTTGGTTTGGGTGAAATTCATCCTGAAATAGCTACCATCAATGGCATCCTAGATCCTACAACCTATTGGATCCCTCCTCACACCCTTGAAATAGTATTTCACAACCTACAAAAAGGATTTTCAAGCTTCCACGACTTGAAATGTTTTATACAGTCCTCTCACACCCTATAAGTATTTTTACAGTCCTCAAAAATATCTTAGGATATCCTATAACAACCCTTTCAAGACCAAACACATTACCCTTGGTGGTCTTTTGGACCTAAATTAGTTCAAAGAGGCAGTGCCTAGTAACAAGGTGCTCTTTACAACCCTGATTCTTCACATGGCAGTGCTCATCTTTGGGTCTCCCTTCTGAAGCTCATTTTTTAAAGTCTAAAACAATTAATTATAACCTAAAAAGATTAAAAATAATAAATCATATTTTTATCTTATTAAAAATAGCTCTGTATATTTTTAACAACTAAAAATCCTTCCATATGCATTTTGTATTAAATTGCATGTAGGTGTGTGTGAGAAGAGTAGTTATGACTTTTGTTTACTTGAGGATGTTCAGATTTTCATTCCATCTAAAACAAGTGGATAAAAGGCTACCTTACCCTTTGTTTGGTGAGTATTTTTAATATTTTAAGTGAAAGTTCATTAAATAGGCCATTAATGACCAAAAATGCTATTAGCCACAATGTTTACTCAATAACTCAGATTTGAGTGCCAGTTTTTACCAAACTACTTTATTTTTCATTCATATTATATCACTCATATTTTCATTGTAAATTTAGTAAAGTTTTAAAATTCCATGTTTATGGGGGTTACATGTGTTATGGTCACTCCCACTTTATGCATTGTACTTCATGTATTAATTAATCACACATGGATGTAGTTTTAGCTATGTCCAATATGCCCATTCTAAGAGTGCATTATCCCTTATCACTCCAGTACTGATTTTTCAAATGGATGTATTCTTCATTATGCCTGATATCTTATTTATGAGTGTGATTTAGGGGTTCACTATAATTTGTATTGTGCAGTCTTGCACTTCCTTGGTGTCTTCTCTAAATCATGATGACTCTATTTGAGAGACTCTAGAGGAGGAAGGTTGAGTCTAATTCAGTGGTATTTTTTATAAAGACCAATTATTCTTCATTACATGTGTATATGGAATGTTCACACTCATATCAAGAACTTATTCAATATTTATATGGACATATTCATATTCTTATTGACCCAAGTCAATACAGTGACTAGGCCAACTCTTGTGATTGTGTCTATGTTTATTTATTAATACATTTTTCATGGGATCTACACCACCATGTGGAACACATCGAGTGTCCCTCGATGGTTTGCAACTCTCTTCAAAGTCTTTTTGGGGTTCTTAGTATGATTTATGTCACACCTCATCCTCTTCTTATTGTCTCCTCTGAGACTATTGTACTCTCTTCTCATATTTTTATTAATCGTGATGATATATCCATGGTGGATAGTGCTCTTCCTTTTGTTGAACCCCCACTAGATGATGAGTTTCTACGATACCATAGTTGTCTCATTGAATATTCTATATCCATTTCTTTTTAGATAGTTTCTCTTTCAAAGACATCATAGACATACATTCTAGAGGACTCTATTGATTCTCGTGAGAAATACACATTGAGAGTATCAATGACTTATATGTTATTATGAACGTTCATCTTATAGATCTTAGTTCTTTATTTGTATACTGCTCTCTAGATTCAATGGTTGTTAATCCTTACTCTTTTTTTCCCATGGACATTCTTTTAGTGGATGTTCCATGTCTATCTTCTTCTCTATATTTTGTCTCCCCTTCATTGTATGCTTCTTGATTGACATATTCTTTAGTTAGGCATGTGATTATTGATTAGACATCGACAAATTTGAGCATTAGTAGGGAGAATTTTAAGCATTTTCAAGATATCTACGTTCCTATATATATTCTACTTGAGTGGAAATTCATTAGTTTTATATCTCATGGTTTATTTCTTCCAAAAAGAAGAGAACCTACTGACATTTGTCATGCGACATTCTATGCTTACCTTCTCTCTCTTCTTTGTGAAGGCATATATCCTTCAAAAATTTTAGGATATTTCGATCATTGTTATGTAGTTGGATACCTTATTAGGCCTCATTGTTGGGACCCAATTCTCCAATCCACCTAAGCTATATGCTTAAAAGAGGGTGGGGGCAATGAAATGGGGGTGTTAGAGTGGGGCTTTCTTGTCCTAACTTATTTTCATTGTTTATTTTCTAGGGAGGAGTCTTTTTCCCATTGTCTTTTCTCCTTTATGCCACTTATTTAGAGTTACATTCTATGTGGATACCCAATTAGGCATTGTTGTTAGGACCTATTTTTCTTTTCTACCCACATAAGTTGCACTTGAGGGGATGGGGAGATGGGGCATGTAGGGTATTTTTTATTCCATTTATTTATTAAATGGATAACCCCTACACATGTAGCTTTAGCTTACTTAGGTGATTTTTCAGTCTATGGTAGTTAGCTAACACTTGTCTTAACCAAGTGTTTTTTTACACTTTTTTTTTTTTGCTAGTTTACTATTAGTTGACATCCTAACTCTAAGTGGAAGTTGCATGTTCTTTATCATTTATAAGACACATATTGTAAAGTTATTTATCAATCAGGGCAATTATTTCACATCCTCTTACATATTTTTTAATACAAAAAGGGTAATTATTGTAGAATTCTTGTGTGTTCAATCTACCAGAAGATCACCTATTAGCCAATTTTGTTAAATGAAACAAAATGATTAAATTGTCATTTTAAAGAGATTCAATTTCAATATAGTAAAAGAAAATAAAATGAAGTGACATGCAAACGAGCTTACCTAGAGGTTGAGATTTTTTTGCAATATGGTTTTATGAAAATTATCCACATAAAGAAATAAAAGAATCCTTAGTTATTGATGTTATAAGAATTTCAATTAGAATTTTATCAAATATAAAAATAAAATAAAATAAATTCGTAAATAAAAAATCATACATTTAGAAGTATTGGTGGAGATGTGGGATTAAATGGCATTAATGAAACTCATTATGAGTACGTCATTCTCATAAGTGAGGTGACAAATGATATCTCACAATCACCACAATCTATCGATCTTCTATGCGTGGGGACGATGACAACTCTACTCTACTCGGTGAAAAATGTCGGTGATGACGCTCCTCATGGCTTCATAGAGCATAGGCACTCTTCCTTACTAGCAAATAAGGAAACTGCTAAGAAGGGTATGAATTTTGTGGGTGATGGGCAAGCCGAATTAAGGGAGCATGGCCCGAATGCAGAGAATTTAATGGAAGAATTTATTACGACATTATACGGTCTAATCCAACAAGATGTAGTGAGAACTTGGATAGTTGATCATGTGAATATTGGTATAAAATTAGATAAGGAATATGTTAAAACTGCCCAGAATCTCATCAAAAGATGGCGAAAGTTCTATGATATACTAATTGTCATTAGAATGCTTACGATGTCATGTATTACATGGATTTCACCACCATGGACTGGATCAGATGAATAATAATGGAGCAGTCTATGATGCCTATTTAAATGTACTTACAGATGTAAGTTTAATTATTCTTCCTCATCTTTGACTGAATGTCATAGACGCTGACAGGGAGAAAGCAAGGCCAGTCAAAGCTATTGTGATAGATTGAATGAGATTTTTTTTCGAGGATTTAGGGGCCTATGTAATTTTTCCTTAACTTACATAAGAAACTTAATTAGTTGTTAAACTTATGAACTGATATTCTAATAATTAATATGAAGACTTTTTAATTTATCTTTTTTGAGTTGTTGGATGGACGAAAAACTCATTGACACACACAACACGTAAGTTTAGAAATCCTCCTTACCGAATCTGAAGGATGAACTATGATCTTATAAATTAAGGTATTATTGTTACATTTTATATATTCTAAATTAATTATTAGTTTTATTTTTATATTTTACATAATTTAAATTAGTTTTTAGTTTTAAATTATTTAAATATTTTAGTAAACTTGGTATGAATCAAAAAATTTAATTTGAAAGAATTTTAGTATTGTAAATACAAAAAATAAAGTTATAGAAAATAAAATTTATGATATCTTCATAATTTTACCTTCCATTAGATGCATTAGAACATGCATAAGACGCTCTTCGGTATGGTAACACTTTTATGAAAATTTATTAATAAATAACTTGCATAAAACGCTCTTCTATATGATAACACTCATGAATTTAGGTGCACACATGCATTAGAACATGCATTAGATGCTCTTCCTTATGCATAAGACGCTCTTGATGTTTGCAAGGATTCATCTATATTGTATCCTTTGGAAGTAAAGTTGCTTCTTGAGTGATATTTCTATTTTGAAAAGTGGATGGTTCATGGGTGTCTTTCGCTATAAATGATTTCTAGGTGGATGAGTGTTGCTATTTCTTTTGGAATAATTTTTGATGGATTTTCTAATATTTCTTCTTTGATAATTTATTTATTTTAAAGATCTTTGAGTCTTACTTAATAAATCCTACTCTTTGAAAATCTTTTTCTTTTCTTTTTTAAGCATGGATGGGAAAGCAAAGGGTTAAGGCCTTCTTTAAGTATATTTAATATAAATAAATAAATCATATTAGTTATAAAATAATAATTCTTCTATGTTATACAATTAAGTTTCTATTTTATTATATTAAAATTTATATACATAAATTTGTGACATGAATGCATATTTTTTATTTTATGAATAATTATAATTAGATTACGTTTTGAAAAATAGTTTTCTAAAGAAATAGATAAAAATATTTAAAATTAATTGTGTTTAATTTTTATTTGTATTTTTTTTATTATAATTTTGTTTTATGTGAAGTATGTTTTGAATATTGTAAAAATACTTATTACATTTAAGAATAGAAGAAGACATAAACATAGTTACAACAAACACAAAGGTATATTTATATAGAAAACTAAAATACATATGTTATTATTAATATTAACTATAAAGAAATTTTTATTATCTTAATTTTTAAATTATAATAATAAATACATATTAAACTAAATAAATATTATTTTTTATAAAATTTAAACTTTATAAATGGCATTTAGATAAAATTAACATTAAATATATATGATTTTATTCATAATTATAATATTAATTTAATATTATTATAATATATTTGATTAATTTTTATCATATTTTTAATAAGATATATTATATATTTTTCATATTATAAAACCTAATTTTTTTTTTGAATTTTTGTGATAGTACAAAAGAAAGTGTGTGTAAAAAAACATACAATGCTACAATTGAAGCTTAGATGGACTCCTTCAACCAATCAGAGCCTTGTAGAGAGGTAACAAATATAATAATATTTACATGCTATTCATATCTAAAATGATCACAGTATTCTTGGATAATATCATTAATTCTTAATTTTTATTATTTGACTTTTCCAAGTTACTTTGAAAGAAGCACATAAAGTTGAATTAGAAAAGGTTATATCTATATTTAAGAGTAGAATCATCCAAACAACCATTACAAGACAAAAGCATGAGCATATGGTCTATATCACATTGAATAAGCAGTTTGACATAAAATTCAAAGATGCATGGAAATCCTATAGTTTTTAAAACAAATTTGCTCCATGATATTATCTATGTAAATAGCCCATGTAGGTCATTAATTGTATCTCAAATTTTATTGCTATTTGGTTTGGATCTTAAAAAAAATTATGAATATGTGATCAAAGATTAGACTTTTATCTTTATCTTTGTTTATTCTTTTTTAAAAGTAGATGTATCAATAATAAAATCTTTCATAAATTATTTTGATATATATGTTTATTATTTATGTTAATTTATTAGTACAAATAAATATAAATTTAATTAAAAATTATTAAATAGTTTTGAAAAACACAAATTAATATTTTTAATTATTCTTAAAGTTGAAAACTAAATATACAAAACTAAGTTTGTAGATTTGATTTAATATTGATCATACATCATTAGACATAAATAATATTTACTATAATATTATATTAGTAACACTATTTATCCATAATTAAAAAATATATTCTATAACTAATATCGTAATATGAATTTTTTATTAGTAAAATATATCCTAATTACTTATTCTTATTGTATTATAAGTATTTTCATAATAAAACAATATAAATTATACAAAAATCATGTTTTTTAAATGTTAAAATTAATTATAAATAATTAAATAAATATAATAAATATGTACACAATTTAAAATATAACAAAAATAGAACTTGTATAAAAGAAGGACTACACTATAAATTTAATTTAAGAATAAAATCTATAAAACTAAACATTAAATCTTATATTTTCACTATCTCTTAGTTACAAGTATTTTTCTTATTCAATGCATTCAAAAACAACAACTAAAAAATAGTTCTCTTAAAACTTTTATGATTTAAAGTTTTCTATAAAGTCTCTACTAATTTTTCGTTAAAATTCTACAATTCAAACTAAGAGATTTATATGATTTTAGAATACCTCATAGGCTTGTATGTATACAAAAATATTATGAAATTTACTAATGAGAAATATTTAATAGAAAACTTTGAGAAAATAAAATAAAATATAAATGTTAAAAAAAGAGTTGAAATCTCATTGAAGTCTATTATTCATCATTATGTGAAACTATTGGTCCTAGTCAAAATTATCTTGATGAGTTGTCCTTCATAAAATAATTTGGACCTTAGTCAAAAATGTCTAATGAATTCAACCTTGAAAAACCTTATTACCCTTTCTTCTATCTATAGGTACTACTAATGCTAGGGTGCTTGTTGTTTTTATTATTATTGAACCATTTATATTTGATGTACGCCTCCCAATTATTTTTAAAACTTCTAATCATATTGTTACCAATATACCTCTTGTTATAGTAAAAGAGAGTATTACAAGTTATATATAATTTAGTCAATGTGATTGGTTTTGACAATAATATCTTTAATGGATTTATTAACTACAGTTTACTAACATTTATAATCTAATTTAAATTAAACCTTTTTACTTAGGGTGTCTTAATTTTCTTAAATATTAACTCAAGAGATGAATTGTATTTTCTTCAAAATCTTGTCAACTTCCATGTTCTTTCATTATTTTGTCACTATCCAACACTTCTTGAGAACAAGGACAAATTTATTAAATGGAAGCCAAACTAGAAATACCTCTTCCTCCTCCATTTAGAATAAACGGCTCAAAAAAGCATAAGTTTTCAGCTTTCACAAATGTATATGGCTTCATGTATGAATGAAGGATAACCTAAGAACATCTTACCTTTTGTTAAAGAATTCAAGGTAGATCATACCTAATTATTTTGATGTTATTTTATTTAATTTGAAGAATTTATTTACTTAATTAAAGTTATGTAATAATCCTTTTGTTATGAATTTGAAAAAATGAGCAACTAAATGTTTTTGACGACCTCCATTTCATTATCAATGAGATAATGTTATGGAAAATTTTAAGGAACTTAAGAAAAAATATTATAAAATTGGTGATGAATATTATTGGAATACAATTTGATGGTCATAAAATTTAGTAATATTGACCTTCATGATAGTGATGAAATTAAAAAAAAACATCAACTAATTATTTTGGATGTAAATGTAAATGTAAATGTTTTTTAAATAATATAATTTGGTAAAAAAAAATTGGTCAATTTGATTTGTCTTCTCAAGGACAAATTTTAGTTTTATATTCTATTTGTGAACTCAATGTGTGGAGTAGAAATTTTGATAATTTAATACATTTTGAATGATTTTTCTAAAGAGAGGTGTCATTTCTATTTGATTACAGGCATGCAAGGTGTTTTGATAAGTGGAGAATTAAGTTAAAAGTGAAAATTTAGTCTTTAATGATGATCTAAAATGATTTGCTATTTTTTTAAATAAATAAAACTCACCATTTTATTTCAAGGAATTGTTATAATTTTATGAAGTCACATTAAGAAACTAAAATGGAAATGAGACAATGAATATGTCTCCATCATATTACCTAGTTTGGAGAGAGAGTCATAGTCTTTAGTCCTATATTACTAAAGTAGTTGGCATAGATAAAATGTTTGGTTATTTTAGAGACATGGATAAGTATTGAATATCAATTAAAATGTCCTCAGTCATTTGGCTGTCATCACATTTGTTGCTAAGTGTGGTGTGAGTCAAGATGTCGAGTGGAGTTTTGAACCTTTGGTTACCAAATTTGATCTAGAGGCCCATTCAACATTAATGAATAGATATTCTATCATTTCCATCTTGATATTATTAATAATATTTGCATGGTATTCAATGGAGATAGATGTCATTTTTGAAATACCCTTGATATTGTAATTCCCCATATTTGTCATGATGTAATATTGTCATATTTTAATATGTTTTTGACTTTCTTACTAATTTTAATATATTTATGGTTATACTTATGTTTTCATTAAAATATTCATGAAATTAAAAAATTATCACAAAATTTTAGAAGCATAATAATATCTTGAAATTAGTGCATGCTTACAAAATATTTATGTAACATACAATAGCATTGCATGGCCAATAAAAGCATCATATAACATACAATAACATTGCATGAATATAAAAAATTTGAATGGAATACAAAATCATTTAATTTAAATATAAGTGCATGGAAAGATTACAAAAGCATTGTATTTATATTCAAAATCATCACATAGAGAGGAAGAGTTTTTTTTAGTGAGTCACTACATAAATCATCATTATGAATACAAATTTCACATGACATTAAAGAATGTACCATAGTGGATAAAATATAGGTGTAGGGAAATTAAAAATCACTACCATAAATTAAAACACTTCACATTGAGGAAATTCTTTGGATAAGGAAAAATATTTGTATAAAGGTAACATTAAAACAAAAAAATAAAAAAACTAGCAATAAATTTTTTTCTAAAAGTAAATTACATACAAAGGTAAATGGAATATGATTTTACTAACATAGGACACAAGCTATTGGGGAGATAATCAAGAGATAATATCCTAATAAATAATGAATAAATGATTTTTTTAAGTTTTTCATATTATCAAAGTACATTTAAGAGATAAATGCAAAAACCATATATCTTAAAAAATAAATGAATACTAAATTTAGAAAGGAGTATAAAATGTGAAAAGTGGGAAAATACACTCAATGTTAAGAGATAAATTATATTCCTTAATGGAAATGATCCATGCATTATTCAATTTTATAAATAAAGAGAACCTAGATGTGTCTAGATCTTGATTAAACATGTAATATGTGGATATGAATAATGAATAATGAATAAATGTGTGTTAGCGATAGAAGCATCCATGATAGTTTTACTGTCTAATTATTTTTTTCCCATTTGGGCATAGATAATTTTTGACAACACTAAACCCTACCAATGTAAATAAGTGGGTGTTTAAAAATTAATACAAAACATCAAATATCAAATGCTTGAATGATTTTATTTAATGTCAAATAAGTGAATATATACAAGCAAAAATAGTTATACAGTGCACTGACCTATGGTAACTACCAACTGGAACATTCCAGTAACAAATCAACACACCTAACAAAATTTCTTAATGCTCTAAATAATGTAATAAATATTACCTACACTAACATTCTCACCTTTATTACATTCATTTTACAAATCTACTCCTAGATTGATCTCATCCCTTCTATGCTACTAGTGTGCAAAAAACTCTAATGGTCTTGATCTCTGTAATGGGTGCAAAGGTCTCTTCATAATCAATGGCTTATTTTTGATTATATCCATTTGATACAAGTTATGCTTTGTGCTTGTTGATAGATTTTTTTGCCTTATGTTTAATCTTTAAAACCCATTTATAGGCTATGAATTTCTTTCCTATAGGTAGATTGATAAGTTCCCAAGTTTAATTCTGCATGATTGAGTCATACTCAACATCCATGGCTTTCCTCCATTGAGGTTGACTTAGTGCCTCTCAAACATTATCAGGTTTAGAGCTATCAACAAATGTACTCATGACTTTAAAATTTACCTCATTTCTTTCCTAACTCCTTGTTTTGACTATGAGTGAAATATCTTTGAGAGATTTCACATGTGATTTTTTGATGGTGCTTTATACCCACCTCAGATGGGAACTTTGTTACTGATGTAAATAACTATTTTTTTGATGTGAAGAACTAACTTTTGGATGTATAGTAACATTATCTAATTCTTTAAGATCAACATACAAATCCCCTTGCATCTCATCTTCTCTGTGAGAAGCCTCCTTTTGATCATCGTCAAAATTAGAGAGTAATTTGTGTGAGGTGGATGGTATTGATTATTATTTTTTCACCATTGATTCAAAGGATGACTCATCATAAATCACATCTCTACTTTCATATATTTTCTTCATCTTTGGATCCTTGAGATAGTATACTTTTGAGGTAGTGCTATAGCCTAATAGAGTGCATGAGAGTGTTTTTGGCTTGATATTATTCCTCTTTTGAGATGGTAAATGTGTATATGTTCTGCAACTAAATAATCATAAATGATAAATTGATGGATTTTTACCACTCTATACCTCTTATTTATTTTTGCCCTATAGAATATTTATTGGTGCTCTGTTGAAAAGATAAATAGCTACTTGGACTACTTCTACCCAATATCATTCCTCCATCTATGATTTTGTTAGCATGAATTGAGTTATTTCCATTATTATGTGATTACATTTCTCAATAATTCCATTTTGATGGGGTGTCTAGGGAGAACTCAAATTCTATTTGATGTCTTATTCATTTAGGAATGATAAGAACTTATTTGAGGTAAATTCCCCCCCTCGATCTGAGTGGAGTAGAATAAGAGGTTGTTTGGTCTCCTTCACAACACATTGGTGAAAGATATATAAATGATGAAGGTCCTCACTCTTCTACTTTAGGAAAAACACCCACGTCTTCCTAGAGTATTCATCTATAAAGATTTGGAAGTACTTGTATCTCAAAAATGAACAAGGTAATGGTCTGTTAAGATCGATATAAATAAAATCCAAATGTTTCTTGGCATGAAAGGTTCTTTCCTTGAATACATCCATGTGTTTGTCACCTAAAATACATCAAAGTTAAATGGGTAAGGAACTGGATAACTTGGGAAGTCCATATACCATCACCTTTGAACTCAGCTAGTACAAATATCTAGTACATAAGTGACTATAATGGTAGTAAAAGAGGGTAGTAGATTCTACTCTAGAGGCATCTAAATCTACTATAAAAGATGAAACAACATCAAAAATTCTCTAATAAGAATAATACCTTTTCATGAGATCATGCAGGATTTGATTCCATTATCAATAAGAAACTTCATCTTCAGATGATGATTCAAAGGTTGAGTGATGGATAAAATGTTAGATGTCAATCAAAAAACATATAGTCCCTTTGAGAGTGTACATTTTTATGTTTCAAGAAGAATTATGACTTGGTTGATTCTTACTACATCATACCCTTTATCAATGATGATCTTAACCTGATCTCTAATGGGTTGGTTTATAAATGAATCAAATAGCTTTTTATCACCTAACATGTGTTGACTATCACTTGAGTCTATCAACTAGATATTCCTCATAGGTTGCAAGGTCTGAGAGACTAGAACTATATTCTTGTGGGATTCTTAAGGTGTCTCCTCATCATATCCATCATCTTGTTAGGCTGTGAGATGTCCCTTTTACTCCCTTTAGTATGGATGACTTTTTTATTTTTTAAAATCATCATGCCTTAATGTGATTTCATGACTATAAGAACCTTATATCAGGCCATTATACCAATAGCTACATGTGTCATGAGTATTGGTTTGATAGATATGACACCACCTACTCAAATTTTATTATTTCTCATGTTGTGGAAATTATTTATTTTGTTTATTTGGTTACTTTTCAAGGGGTCCCTTGTGATACTTATGACCTTGTTACTACTTTGAGATAAGAGATTTGTCTTGAAACTCAACTTGGATTGAATTGATGGCTTCTTCTTGTTGTAGCAAGTTCATGAGCTCTTTGAATGATATTGTTTGCTTGGAGACATTTAGGATTGTGATGAACACATATAATTAGGAAAGGAGATCCCTCAAGGTGATTAAGACCAATGTATGGTCATCTACCATCTCATTGAGTGATAATAATTTTATTCATAGCATAGCCACCTGATGTAAGAATTCCTCAACTTTTTCATTAGACCCCATAAAGAGTTTGTGAAGTCTTGACTGTAGGTGGAGGATCTTAGTCTTAATTTTTGCCTCATATATGGTTGATAATTTATACAAAGCTATTTTTTCTCTATTTGCATCATTGATGTGTGATTTCATGTCATTAGTGATGCTTAACATAATCAACATCAAGGCTTTGGCATCATCCTTTTCATACTTTATGAGTTCATATAGACTAGTAAGAACCTACATAGTCCCTATGATGATACTCCATAGTCCTTCAAACTAAGAAATGGTACACATATTCATAATCCAAGTGACTAGTTTGGCCTTTTGAGAAGTTGGGTAGTAGATAGAAATAATTTTAGAGAAGACACTGTAAAAAAAATATTTTATAGAGGAGGTACTTTATTCAAATGCTACCTTATTCATAGGATTTTATTACTTCTCCTATTAATAAATTATATGTTCTTCTAATGTGTTAAATCTTCCATGCTTTTCTTTTTTATCAGTTTTCATGCACATGAAGGTTCCAAGTATCTACTAATTTTGATGGATTCTACTGGATTATTCAAATGTTGTTATATTTTATATTACAATGGGATCTACCTTCTTAAGAGGCTTTTCTTTTGCCATTATAAACCGCTTTGTTTTTCTCAATCCATGCTTTTTCAAGTTGATGCTTGACTTCTCTCTTGTCTTGATCTGAGTTCTATCCAAAAATAGTGTTTGAGAGTTTTCTAGGGATTTATGCTTGAGTTTTCTAGGGATTTATGCTTCATGTAGATGATACATTTTCTCTGGTAGGATTTTACCAGACTTGTAAACTTAGCTTCAAATAGGTAGTTCATCTAATCGTTCACATGTTTTCTTCTGCTACACATCGACTAGATTTTAATGAGTGTTATTATGTTTTGATCTTATTTAGTCATATTATATCTACGTGTGTCTTCCCAATATTTTTATTCTTTTTATCATAGCTTTATGTCAATAGATCTTCATTAATTTCTATTGTGCATCGCTAATTCTAGGATTTGTCTTCATGCTTCTCACATCCACTATTGCACTTCAACTTCTACTATGGTACCAATATGAAAGAACAAATTCTAGAATGATTTTATTTATTTCCAAACAAGTGAATATATACAAGAAAAAATAGTTATGCAGTTCACCAACTTATGGTAACTACCAACTATAACTTTCTAGTAACTAACTGATGCACCTAAGTAAAATTCTTAGTGCTCTAAACAATGTAATATATATTACCTATGATAAAAAGGAATGCAGAAAATAAAATTGATGAATTTTATATACTCCTTATTCTTCAGTTTTATACATGAATTCATATAGATGGTCTTATCCAAAATAGCATATGGTAATATTTGGCTTTTATAAAAAAATTGTCATTCCTATTAACTCTAAAACTTGAACTAGGGTAATAAAATTTCCAAATAAAGTGGAAAATATTTCTCACTATTTTGAAAAATCTTACCACCCATTATATAATAATTTAATAAGAAATATGAAAGACAAATAGGGGTAATAAAAGATTGTTTAGGTTCTATTGAAGGTAAAAAGGTAAGAAAGGTCATTGACCATATAAGAGACCATTTTTTGCACACATAAAATGAAAAGAAGGATGTATCAGCAAGAGTGATTTTCATAGCACATCAAATGGTTATCAAAATTACCAAATTCAATTGGCTAGTATAATTTTCCATAGAAATACTAGAATCTAGAGAAATACTTTTTGAAGTATAGTCTTATAAAACATTTTAATATATAATTTTTTGGTTTAAATTATTTTTAGTATTAGAAAATACATTCTAAATACTCAAATATACTTTGAATATACATCCTAACCTATCTTTTTATCAGCTAATTATAACTATGAAAATATATTAAAAGTATATTCTTTTTTGGAGGAAAAATTATGTGGATTACAAGAGGGTAAAAATTACATTAGCATTGTGCTTACCAAAGACAGGGAATTAATTATGCACAAAACTATGGTTCAATAGATTTTTATTGAAAACTATTTACATTATGTGTATTGAATATAGATGAAGAAGAAAACTTAAATTATTACTAGGGAACATATTGTATGCGACCCAATTGGATTATCCTTTATAATTGGTGAGGATTTGATGTTAAGAGAACTAACATTACAACGTGTTTTTAATGGGTTGAAAGTAGACCCACACAATTTAAGAGAACCTTGGGTACAAATGACTAATAAATTAAAGTATAAATTAGATAAAAGATGATGCAAGGAAGAAAAGTCCTCTAAAAATAATGAAGAAGGGCACAAGCAAGCAACTATAGGAAGATAAAGATAAAATGAAAGTCATGAAGGTCTAAGTGTAAAAAAGACATATAAGAGGTCCAAAAAAAGGGAGAGTAAAAAATTAATAGGGAAAGAATATAGTATGAAAGTAAAGAAGACCCAAGTGCAATTTTTTAATAAGAGGCACAAGAAAATGGTTAAAGAAGGAATTGTGAGGGAAAAAAAAATATAGGAAAGATAGGAAGGTCCAACTGAGACTTCTAAGAGGCACAATAAATTTACAAGGAATAAACTTCAAGGACAGGAAAAATAGATGAACGTAATAAATGCTTAATTGTAATAAATAAATCTCAATACTTCCATAATAATTGTTTCATAAATATCAATTTTTAATCATTAGATATCTTTCCCAAGGAGAAAGCATAACTAATTTAAAAGGTTGTTCTATTAAATGTGGGTGTAAGTATACTAAATGGATAAGATGAAAATTACTAAATATGGATAGATGTTCATGAAATACTTAATTAGGATATGACATGTCAAATATTTAGAGGCCTCAAACTCTAGAATCATCAAGATTTATATAAGATAAATCTTCCATAATACAGGGGGTGGGCATTACTCAATCCCAAACAAACCCTTCTACTTAAGACCAATATATCCTTAAATATGTTTTAGTGTTTCCATAAAAACATGCAAAGGAAGTTTACTAAATCCATTTTATTGTTTCCATAAAAACATGCAAGGAAATAATATGAAGAGGTTGAATAAAAAAGACAATAAACATATAGGTGATATCCTAATGGAAAATTCAATAACAAAAGATCCACATAAAAATATGGAGGATTATGATGTGGAAATTGAAAATTAAAATGTATCATTCGAAGTCACTACAAGGGGTATCTCTACTATTTCTTTGAAACTCATCAT
The DNA here is from genome assembly GCA_037957365.1 of Torreya grandis. Taxonomy (NCBI): domain Eukaryota; kingdom Viridiplantae; phylum Streptophyta; class Pinopsida; order Cupressales; family Taxaceae; genus Torreya; species Torreya grandis. The sequence goes on along the minus strand of JARHVA010008671.1, from coordinate 160,575 downwards.
ATTAAATGAAAATCCTACATATACAAGGACAATACTATATCTTAATATTATGGATAACATAAAATAATTAGGATAATATACTAGGGTGAATGCCCTAATACTATTTTAACAATATCAAGATATATCCAATTAATCCAATGATAATCCTTCCATTATACATTTGGGGGGAGTAATGGTTAAAGATCTAGTGAGAATGATGAAATAAAATATTGAATTAATCCTTTTCCATAATATCCAATAATAAATATCATTTTTATAGGCGCTAAGAATATAAATAAATACTTAACCAAGGAGAAACATCTAGAAACTGCACTAAAAACACCACCACATGTGGAGGGCACTAATGATTACTCACTTAAGGAACAAAATGCTAAATTTTCCTCCAATGAGAAAAAAGATATTGTAGATATGGAAAAGAAATTTCAAAATTGAAAATGATGATATTTTCTAATCTCACATGGAAAGTATGTAGAGAAGAAAGTGCAACTGCAAATTGAAATCTAAAGGGTAATAAGACATAAAATAATGAATCAAAAGTAAGAGATATGATGAATGATAATCCCAAAAAAAATTAATGATATTATGCCAATAATTTGTCCAAATAAATGCAGATAGATGCAATTATTACATATTATTATCCATGGATAATGTAAATTTTGCTACAAGAGTGAAAATCAATACTAAAATAGCTTCAAAAGCTTTGAATTTACTTGAAATGTTATTTATTCACCATAAAGTATTATATAACTTGGAATTAAAAAACCATATCATGAATATTAGGATTTTACAGACACTACAATTTATTTTTGGAGAAATGATAAGGGCTAGGACAATTAAAATACTAAAAATTATCAGTATCCTATAAGGTATCCATTAACCAATCAAATTTAACAAATTGATATAAAAAATTACCAAGATATTTTTTTAATTAAAAAATTATGGAGCTTTAAAATCATAGGTTACATGTCTAAGATATGAAATTCATAAGGAAATCATATTTGTAGAATTAAAAAATAAAAAAAATAAAGGTTCTAGAGATGGAAGCTCAAGGGATAAGAAGGTCATTAATTAATCTAGCTATTTTAACATCACCTTAGAAATTATCCCATTTATTTTTTAATCAAGACTTAAGGGAGAGATCCATTACTTATTAAACTAAAGGAAAATTCACACTAACTATTTTTTATGTCAATCTTGTAATATACAAATCTAGAGAATAACATATGCGATTTGATTTACTATTGGTATGTATTGTTAATATTTTGCCATAAATGTTAACTTAGTTTCATAAAACATATTATTAATATTATTAATGTGTACTTAATTATATATATATATATATATATATATATATATATATATATATATATATATATATATATATATATATATATATATATATATATATATATATATATATATATATATATATATATATATATATTGCCATGATAATGAAAACAGAAAGTGAAACTACGTACATATTGCCATATTAATGTGTATTGAGATGTGATCAAAATAGAAAGTGAAACTACATACATATTGCCATGATAACAAAAACATGGTGCTTGGATGGTTCTAGTGCCAATATAAATATGATATGGAACATGATGGAAATAGATTGGTTCTAAATTTTAGACCAGTCATCAAAATTTGACAAAATGCCCATTTTCGTTATGGAAACTCGCATTTCCATGAACTGATTACATTGACACTTCTATCTAACTCAAATGTAGGTTTCTAGTACATAATACCTATTCAAACTAGATGTGACCACTTTAAATATTTTTTATTTTTGGCCATCTTCACTCTAGTGTTCTTAGGTATAGATCATGGGTTGTAGCTCCTTGTCAAATAGAAAAACCCTAGTTTTTCATATTCATAGTGGTTATGGATAAAATGGGTTGGTGGAATGACAATGTCATGCTAACCCCAAATGTCCTTCTATTAGTGGGTGTTGCCTACCTAGCTACAAATCTGAAGAGGACCTCAGACTGATGTAGCTCTCCCCTGATGTGTTCCCTTGAATGTGAAAAAAGGTATAATATGTGAAAATTAATAACAATAGTAACCTAAATTATAAAATGGGAAATAGACCTCATGGCATGATACATTAGTACTTCATACTTGTAGATGCATTGTCCCTGTGATTGATATTGAAATAGGAGAGAATATTACTCACTTGAATGATTTTTAATCATTGAATTGTGAGGAGGTGTGAGATTTATAGGTATTTTATAGGTGACGAATGAATGAGGATTGATCCTATATTTATACCAATCACTTTGGATAATATCTCACATAAAATCATTTAGGTTGACCATCAGTGATTTAACCTTTTAGGTTTTTACATGTGTAAATTCTAAGATAGATTAAAGGGCTGAGATGTCTAAATAAGTATAATAATATGTAATAATTAAGCAATTAGTTTTTATAGATTTTGTTTTTTTTTTTGAATTTCTAAAAATAGTAATAAATATTCATAATTGGGGGATTAGCTTGAAAATGACTATCATGGATTATCTACATTCTAAAAACTAGCTTCTAGATAGGTTTGAGTGTCATCAATAGGGTCCTAGGATTTGTTTGCTCACTATGTAGTAGTGACCCACCTAGATATTAATACCACACTGCTTTATATTCCTCATAATTTTTATAGTGTCCTCTTTCTAAGATCACTTGTGCCTATATTATTTTGGGTTTTATTCATATGTGCACAAGATATAGAACTCTATGGTATGCATGGAAAACCTAATTTAGTGTGAAAACCCTAACTTTTCTTGTAAATCTGGCATGATAAATAAATGTGTGTTTGTTATTATGATAGACTAAATAACCTCAAAACCTCGATATGAAGAGAGTTTCTTACATACCAAAACTCTAAGGAGGGATAAGGCCTGATGTAGTTCTCTCACAGAGTGCTTGGTGTAAGTTCAAGTGAATTCTAGAATCAGAGTCATCTTGAATTCCTTTAGTGTGTTTTAAATTTCAAATAGTTAAATTTTGGGATTAGGGTTGATGTATATGGTAGTATGAATTAGTAGGGAAAAATAGGGATCAAATAATTTATTTTTATTCAAATTATTTTTTATTTGGATAGACTTTTGCATTTATTTTCCATCTAGTTAATAGAGGTTAAATAGTCTTGTATTTATAGATATTTATATCTTGTGCAGATAATAAAATATACTTAAACTAAACTTAGGAGGGGTATAAATTTGTAAAAGTGTTCGTTTAGGAGAGCTAGGGCAATGGACACTAGCACCATATGGTTGTAGTGTCTTCAATGTGGTTTTAATGTCCACTTAGAAGACTAATGTATAGACTGGGTTGGGATTTGGGCAATCTATCTTGGTATTGTGTTTAGGTTGATTGTATATGTATGTGGTCTTCACAATGGATGGAAAAGTGTGGTAAGGGATCTAGGATAGGCATAGGGGTAAGCTAGGAATATGATAACTCAAGCAACACTCTTAACATCCAAATACCACTTTTATGTTATTACATTTGACTTCCCTTTAGGAGAATGAAAATTTATTTAGAGATTTAAATCTCTTAATTAAGTCATTTATGCCAAAAATTTAAAATTAAAATTATGTATAAAAATATATCTAAAATATTATTTCTAGTTACACAAAAAAAAATTGGATTTACTCACCTAGGATAAAAGATATTAATTCACAAATTAGGTTTGCATGGTTGAATTCATATCACAATATCTCCATTGATAGTTCTCATAATCCTTAGTTTGAACACTTTTTAGAAAGTTATCAAAGTCCTCTTTCTAGACCCAAAAGAATAATTTGAATAAGATAACAATGTGAAGAGAAAAACCTTCTTGAAGGTAGCCATTACTTTATTAAAAAAATAACCTCTACAATATCTCCAAAATATTCATATTTTTTTTATAAAAAAATATTTGTCTATTCTTCATATCTTGTCTCGGGAAATAAATAAATACAAGGAAAATAAGAATATTATTATGTTGTTTGGAACTTCCATAATGAAGAATAATAACTTGAGTGAAATAGTGTTCTTTTTTATTTTCTTCTTACACTTCCTCTTATATATTTTCCAATCAATTTAGATCTAAATATTTCTACAAGAAACATGTGCTTATTGCAATACAAATTAATATTTTTTATCCTTTGCCTACCTCTGATGGATTTATATCATGTAAAGTAATGTTTGGAATGCTTTAGATCTCTTTTAAAAATATAAGGCAAACACATATAGATCTCAAAAAAAAAAAGCAAAAAAAGGAAATATGTGTATTTCATTTCAACTGCAAGAAATCTAAGCATTTAAGGATCCTAAATAAAATTCACACTTCTTATTGATCTCCTTACTCCTTCTTTGATACCAAATATGAATGTAAAACATAATTTATTGAATTACTTTAATTTATATTCCATAAAATAGATGGATTTATTTATAGATAAAACTTAATCTAATTAGCTCCTTCTATTTTGGAATCTTGCTTATAATCTAAGGTGCATATTATTCTAGTTTTTAGCACCCAAATTAACCAATTATAAACTATAATAGGTGTTTTAATAACACCTATTACAACTTTATTTTGATTAAAACATTGATATAATTAAGATTTCTAACACAAGTCAGGATTGTTGTATTCAACATTTAGAGTTATCATGGGTGTGTGAGAGATATCAATAGTACCACTTGTCGTCAAAATTCATCACCCTCTTTTTTGGAGTTGAATGTATAAAATACTTTGAGTCTTGTATAGTAATTTTATCTTACTTTTATTTTTATAAATGTTATGCATATATCTAGGAGGTTGAAATGTGGAGTTTTGATTGAATAGCTCTTGTGCACAACGTTGGTTGAAGAGGTGAGATTTTGATTCATATTTTACTTGGATCCAATCTTTATAGCATTGTGATAACCTTTCCCTAGAGTTTCCAAAGTCAAAAACTCTATCTTTACATGATTAGAAGGTGAAAGTTTGTTGATGTACTTTAGCACTTAATGTTGTTCAACCAAACTCTTATGCATATGTGTGGTGTATTCATAAAACTCATTGGAATATACTTACACTTACCACTTGTTTCATTGGCGTAATTTGTGTAACTTTATGTATTCATCCAAAAAGTGGCATAGTGGCTTTGAGATAGTGGTTTGTAAAATTAATTTTTTGCACAACTAGAATTTTTGTGAATGTCAAAAACCAATATAGAAGGATTAAAAGCCTACAAAATGACCTTTTATTTTCCCAAATTACACATTAGGTGTAAACATTACACCAAATTAACCTTATGTTCAATACTAATATTTTAAAAACTCGGTATTGACCATATTTTATTTGGAAAAAACTATCTTCTAAATGGTAACTCCTACAGCGCTAGAATCAAATTTTAAAGACCTAAAGTGGCCTTAATTTATTATATTTAGTGAAATAAAATTAAAGTGTGTGTGTGTGTGTGTGTGTGTGTGTGTGTGTGTGTGTGTGTGTGTGTGTGTGTGTGTGTGTGTGTGTGTGTGTGTGTGTGTGTGTATGTGTGTGTGTGTGTGTGTTACAAATATGAAAAACACTATGATATGTACTACAATGGTTGTACGCCCTTTGTAATGGAAAGAGTGTAAACCCCTTGTTTTAAATTTTTTAGACTTTTAATTTATTATATTTAGTGAAATAAAATTAAAGTGTGTGTGTGTGTGTGTGTGTGTGTGTGTGTGTGTGTGTGTGTGTGTGTGTGTGTGTGTGTGTGTGTGTGTGTGTGTGTGTGTGTGTGTGTGTGTGTGTGTGTGTGTGTGTGTTACAAATATGAAAAACACTATGATATGTACTACAATGGTTGTACGCCCTTTGTAATGGAAAGAGTGTAAACCCCTTGTTTTAAATTTTTTAGACTTTGGTGCTTTTCCATAAAAAATATCCATGGTTTTAGGATTGTAATAATTGAACCTAATACACAGACTGACACTATCTCATCCCACATGAATTTTTTTAAACTTATAGGTTTTTTCTTCCTTCATGTACATGTTTAAGTAGGCATATCTATTTTTTTTTTAATTTTTAGAGAGGACAATGTGGTCTCTATATATTTAATGGTTTTTACATTTAAATAATTATTTTTCAATTATTACTTAATTTATACACAACATACATCATAATGGTTCATACAATATCATTACATATAGACTCACAATTTTTTGATTGTTAATCTAATTTTTATAAAACTTATATCACGATAATATATACATCATTCACTATGTTTTTCATTTAATACTATTATGAATTTATGGTTAAAATGTTGTGTTTGTACACTTATAGTTTCATTTTTTCAAAATTTATTAAATTATAAAATTAATTTAAAAAATGTGGATAAAAAATTAATTAAGTTTATTATAAATAATATTCAATATTTTCTCTATCCCTAAAAAATTCATTTACTCTAAAAATTAATGTCTATAGCACATAGTTTAGTCAATTTGAAAAAATATATATACTGTCAATGTCATAAATGCATAAATTATACATATATTTCTCTTCTGGGTATTAAAAAAATTATATATTCAAAAATTAGATTAAAATTTTCATAATTCATCTTTTATGTTATAACTAAATTATTTGTTCATGTTTCTCTAAATGTCTTTCCAATTTCAAGTATTGTTATTTTCAAAAGGAGGAAAAATTGGCACTTTGAGACCTCCCTTTTTACCCCTATCTCTGTCCACCTGCCCTCATCCCATTCTCCAATGACTTCATAGGTAGTTTCATTGATATACCTTGAGTAATATTTGTTCCTTGATTTTTTAATTTTTTTTTTTTGATGATCTAGATTACTCGATATTCTCTATCATAATTGGACACTGATTTTTACATTTTTTATTGCTAGATCTACATTGAACAAGCTCATTGTTTAGGACATATTTGAAGACGCCAAATGTCGTTAAACTCAAATAAAAAAAAGATTCCTTTTTCCTTTTAATCTAGCATTATGAATACTATTCGGCAGGGGTGGGGGTGTAGACATATGTAAACACATAAATTTGCTATTAAACACTTTGAAATGTTAGTTTTGACCAATATTTAACATACATGACTTGTACATACATCATTTAATCTTACTCACATTCTCTCCTTACCATTCATCTACCTATATGATCGGCCTTGATGATTTTTTTTCATTCACACATAAGGTCTCCCTACTATATTTCCAAATATTTTATCATCTTTGGCAAAATGTCACCATATTCTTGATCATTATATTCTCTATTTTGGACTGTTCCCGTAATAGTTGGATGATTGTCTCTACATGAATCATCTGTGTTTGTTGGAGGTATCCAAGGTTATCCAAACAATTATTTTAAAATTCAAACCCTTCCCTTGGGTTAACCCACACATTTCACATGTCAATTACAAATGAAAATTACCAAAAGAGTCTTATATACATACACATCAAGTTGAATCCTATTCTTATCTAGCAAGAATATAACATATATTTAGAACTACACTATCACATTGAGGAATACATATCTACATCCTTGAGCCACCACCCTAAACTATAAGAATATGAAAACCCCTCAAAGGAACATTCACTAAGCCAATTTTGAAATCTATTGCAAGGTTATAATAAAAAATTATCAAGTGCCAAAAGTCACATACGTTGTATAAATTCTAGCAGGTCAACTATTGAGGACATATCCATATAGGTGCGAGAACTACATGTGGTTTGAGCCCTCTTCAAAGTAGTGGAACATAGGTAACACTCAACCACATAGTTGGGAGGGGAGTGAGGGGGAGGGGACGGGGGATGGGGGGTTGTCTGTGTTATCCAACCCATCTTATATAGCTATTTTTACATGTTTTCAATTGTTTAAAGTGAAACTAGGGTTTCAAGGTGAAGGAGAGCAAATATAAATCCATGCACAAGAATGAGCCTCTCAAAATTGCACAAGATTCATCTTGATGTATGTGAGAGAAAACAACCATAATGGTATAGATTGACAAAATCTACTAGAAATTTCCAACTAGATGTAGATAAGTTCGATCATTGCAGGTGTTTAAGCATTAACAGATCCATGCAAGTGGGTTCTAACAATTATTCTCATGGCTTGATCAACCACATATCCATTCTGGGACAATTTTAACAAGTGTACATAGACAAAGACATGAATAGAATAAAAATAAGCTAAGTACCCTATCCTTCTGGTCATTTCTATAAATAGAAAGTGTCATAAATTAATTTTACACTATTTTTTACATTCAAATATCCATAATTTAGACATATTTTATACAATCTAATAGTCAATACTTTTGTCTTGTTCAACTGACCAAAATGAAAAAATAATTAAAATAAATATACGTAAACTAAGATAAACAATGTCTAATTAATTATGACAATCAAATATGTAATAAAATAAGGGAAATAAAAGGCCATTATCTCATTTATACTATGTTGTAGATCTGTTTTTATAATTTAGACATGTAAATGTGCACCCAAAATTGTAACACTTATTGAACTAAAATTTGAGTTAAATTGAACGAGATGTTATGACTGTAAAAGTGCTTCCGAAACGCTGTGAAGCCCTTGCAAACGCTCTTAGTAAATTGTTTTCTATTTGAATGTTAAGTGATCAAGCATTTTTAATAAAAGTATTAGATTTTCAACTAATTAATAAGAAAACCTACTTGTGGCTGGAAAAGTAAGATATGCTGCCAGTTTCAGAAAAAGTGACTACAGCAACTTTAGCATCGCACAAAAGACACAGCTCCATTGCTTTCTTCAACTGTCCTTTCTTGCGTCTGCTACTTTCTTCAATGCGTTTCATCTCCATCTTTTTCTTCACAGCATATAATTGTGAACAGCATATAACTGCAGATGATTTTGTCACAATTTTGTTTAATGTTATATACAAATTTAATCCGTCATTTCCATTAAATTCCGCACCCGTTGGGAAGCAGACAGGTGTTAGTCAAGTACACAGTCCACCAAAATTGCTGTGTAAGTATTTCAATTGACAGACATGCGTGGAAAGTTTGGTTTGGTCGAATGAAGTAGGGACTGTCCTTTCAGTGTCTAATTTGTTGTAATCCGTAGGCTCACCCTCTACATTGTTGTAAGCTGTCAATTCTTGTGTACCGTCTCACGTGCAAATGGCGGCACGGGTTAAGCCTGAATCCTTAAATTTCCGAAACCTAGCTTCGGTCATTTAATTAGTATATTTTAGAAGTAGAACAAATGCAGACAACACAGTTTTAAACATGGCAAAGAAAAAGATGGAGACGAAATGCATCGAAGAAAGTAGCAGACGCAACAAAGGACTGTTGAAGAAAGCAAAGGAGCTCTCTCTTTTGTGCGATGCTGAAGTCGCTGTAGTCAATTTTTCTGAAACTGGCAACATCTCTTACTTTTCCAGCCACAAGTTGGTTTTCTTAGCCGTTACCCGTTATATTTTCCATGTTGCAGATTGCAGCTTCAGTCGATAGTGTTTTCATAACCATTACCTGTTAATAATATATTTTCCAAGTTGCAGGGATAGCTTAAAACTTTAAAAAGTATTATATTTACAAATTATAGATTCATATGGTACGTATGATAATGCCCTTGTTAAAGTTATAATATATTTATATCTATCATAGTAAATATTAGATTTTGAAGTAATGGAGATTGTAAAATAGTGAAGGATGGATTAAATTTGTATATAACATTAATCAAAATTGTGAAAAAATCATTTGGAGTTATATGCTGTGCAGATTTAAAAACAATTTATAACTGGAAAAAATCTATACTATTATTGTGGAAGTACAATTATTCTTTAAAAAAAATATAATTTATATTTGTAAAAATACCATCGCTCTTACATATTTTACTTATATATTAAATATTTAAACGTTAATTACACACATTTTTAATATAAGAGTATATTTATGAAATAGCAGTCGGTAAGATTCAGATTAGATTCTCCATTTAAATTATTTATTTAATAAAGACGGTGCTCTTCACACTTCTGTGCACAAGCAAAAGAAAAAAAAATACCTGTGTCAAATAGGTGAGGGGGACGAGGGGCAGCAGTCATATGCAAATTTACGCGCTAGTTTATATGAGACCGAACGGTGCTGCTCATGGTGATGACAGGCTATAAACTCCACCCCGGCTACGCTAGTGGGCTGTGGTGAAGTCGATTTGGTCACAGCTGGTATTGACATACGTGAGATTTCTGAGAAGGTGGATGAGGCCGCCTGTGATCCCACCTGTATAAGCTATTTACTTTTTCTGCGGAAGTTTCAGCGTAAGGAATAGTGGATTTTTTGACAGTAATTTTTTGACATAGTAATTTTTTGACATGGTTTGTTTATAATAGGATTTTTCAAAAAAAGTTGGAGAACACATTTTATCTTTAAATAAAAGAAAAAATACAAGGCAGAAGTAAATATGACTGGATTGGTTGTCTCATAAACCAATTATTTAACCTAGTAGACTTTAAAAATAAAATCTTCTTCTAATTAAATCTCCGTGGGATTGGCAACCGGGTAGATTCCCTAGCAAAACAGAAAAGGGGAGGGTGGGACTCAATTCTGACGTAACCCTGGATAATCTCTGCCCCTATTTGTAGCGGAATCCCTAACAAATGTATACATGTGTATGGCTGCTGAGTCTTGTCGACTTCAGAGTGTGGACTGGTTCAATGCACTGGTGTACAAAGTGGAGACAATAAAAAAAGAATCCCTCCGTGGAAACTTCAGCCTTCAGTTGACGGCGAGTCCACTGCTGACCGAGCTTCCTTCCGCAGCGACGGCGCCTGGAAAATTAGCATCAAGATTCCTTCGCTGATGTTAATGACTTTGAGGTTTTAGAACTTGCCAAGCGGATTCCGCCCCCAATTGACAGCAATAAGTTTAAACCATGCACTAGGTGCCGAACTTCGAGAGGATTCCATTTATTAGTGAGGGTGTCATCGACGAATAAATCACAAAATAATAAATATAATAATAATAACAGCAGTAACAACATGAATAACCATAGTTGTAATAGTAGGGATATTAATATCAATGACAAGATATGTTAGTCGATTGGGAGGATAAATTAGTTTTTATCCTTTCATATTTTAAATTGGACAAACATGCTTTTAATATTTTAAAAAGAGGATTATGTTTTATTATCATCATTCAAATAATTTTTACATAAAATTTGATTCTAAGTGTTGATAATATGTTTAAAAAAATCAATTTATATTGTGGAGTTTAAGTATCTTTATGTGGTAACATTATATCATGTTAAATTTCTAATTAGAAATATTTATAAAGAGTAAAGAAGGGCTATTAACAATTTAAAAATAAAACACATGTTGCAATTCTCAAAGTAGATAAGGGGAATGCCATGACCATTATGAATTAGACAGATTATGAGACCAAGATGAAATACCACCTCAATAATAGTGATAACTATCAAATATTTGATCGTAACAATGTTTCTCAAATTTAAAAGAATATTGTAAATGTTATCAAATGTTTTTCTTTAGATAACACAATAAATAAAAAAATTATTCACAACAAAAAAGTAACCCCTAGAATCTATTATGTTCCTAAGATCCATAAAGTAGATAATTCTTTAAGACCAATTATTGATAATATAAACTCCTCAAATTACTACTTGGCCGCTTTCTTAGGCAACAAATTAAAACCCTTACAAGATAAGACTTCCTCCCTTGTTTGTGTTTCAATTGATTTTGTTCAATTTATAAAGGACAATAAAGTTTTAAAAGATTCAATGAGTTTTTAGTCATCTTTGATATTGTAACCCTCTTCACCAAAGTGCCTATAGAAGATGTGATGGTAGAATTGAAAGCCCTCATGGATGAAGAAATAATTAAGCTTGTTTTCATTTGTCCTAAATCAATCTTTTTCTCATTTAAGGGTGTTATCTATGAGTAATGCGAAGGAATGGCAATGGGTTCACAATTTTTCCCCTTTTTGGGCAATCTCTTCATGGAGAGGTTTGAAGATAGATCTCTCCACTATTTTCCTCTTAAGCCCAAGTAGTAGAAGAGGTATGTTGATGATACCAATATATGTTTCAAACATGGTAGAGATAGCTTTGAAGACTTCCACACTCACCTAAACAATTTGATTCCTAGAATAAATTTCACAAAAGAGATTGAAACAAAAGGGAACCTACGCATCTTAGATGTCATTCTTTCATTCAAAGAGGATAGTTCCGTAATTAGGATTCTTTAAAAAAAAGGTACTCACACTAACCTCTACCTTCATCTATCTTCACATCACCACCTAGCTCATAAAGTAGGTGTGTTAAGGATTATTTACACTAAGGATTTCAAGATTTTTGATGAAGACAACCTAGAGCAATAAATTGAGAATTTAAAAAGGTTTTCTCTAGGAATGGTTATCAGGGTAAACATATTCCCAAGGCTATCAAACAAACCAATGATAGTCTCAGAAGACATAGGGAGAGGGAGCCTCTAATCAATTGCTTATTTGCTTTCATACCCTACATAAAAGAGGTCTCCATTAGTATCATAAAAATACTCAACCACTAAAACATTAAGACCACCCTCCTATCTATTGAAAAATTAAAGATGGCTTTATGATTTGCCAAAGAGCGTCATGAACCTAGTCTATTTACCAGTGTCTACAAAATAGAATGCTCTAGTAGAAACCCTTTCATTGAATAAATGTGGAGGTCTATTTGAGATATATTAAATGAGCATGTAACATATATTTTTTTGGAGAGGAAAGATAAGTCGGCATTGGCTAACCACTTTTACAAAACCAAGAATGCGATTCACATTGAGTTCACAAAGATTATTATAGTTGAAATCATTTAAAAAAAACAAATTAAGGGAAGTGATTGAAAGTTTTAAACATCCCAACAACTTTAATAGAGTCTATAGCTTCTAATAATTAATCATGTGTAGAGACCTAATCAAACCGAAAACTATCAAGATAAATAAAATTACCAATAGGCCAAGATTCTGAACAATAACTTATATTGATTTGTATTGAATGAATCGACTTAATTACAAACACAAAACATGCTTAAATAAGCCTCAACAAATAAATTAGAGTTCACATGTAATATTTGAAAAAAAAATCTATAAAAGGCCTATAATTTTAAAAAGACCTGAAATATCCCAAAAATCTCTTGAAATATCCTAAATACTATAATTAGTCTACAGGATGAAATTAAAATAAAGTTAATGTCTTGTCCTAAAAATATACAATTTCTAAAAATATAAAAAAATCAAAGAAATAAATAAATCTCAATTTTAGACCCTCAGATGATAATGTATGGCCTTTAAAAAAGATATAAAAAATTGTTATGAAGACAAAACTACCTATAAAAACAATGAGATTTTTACTAGAGATATATACTAGAGATACTAGAGATATATCAAAACTCTATGGTAAACTCATCTCATATATCAAAACATTAAATACTAGAGATATATCAAAACTCTATGGTAAACTCATCTCATATGCCTTATCGTTGATTTTTTCACAATTTTTCATAACCAATTTTTTTTTGTACTTCAACTTATTGTATATGGCTTTTGAAAATATTTTTTTCCTCAAGTAAACCACTAGCAACTCTTCTTCTTCAAATTACATGGGTCTTCTTTTGATATCTGTTGTTGCTTTATATTTCTCATTACTCTCCTACAACTTTATTCTTCCTCCCTCTTACAATCACTACATATGCTCTGTAAATGCTTATGCATCTTCACTAAATAAATATCAAATTGGTACTTATACCAGATCTAAAATACCCATAGGATTTCTCCCATAAAAAATTTGAAGAGGTGACTTTCCTATTGATGTATTCACTTAACTGTTATATACAAGCCCAGCTTAAGGTAAAGCTAAGTCCCATTGCTTGGGCTTCTCTCCCACTTTACATCTCAATAAATTTCCCAAGATCCTATTCATAACTTTTGTCTATCCATCTATTTGTGAGTGATATGCACTACTTAATTGAGAAATAGTATCCCTACATTTCCACAAAGTCCTCCAAAAATGATTTAGAAATTTTGTGTCCCTATTTGATGTAATAGTTTTTGGAACACCATTAAATTTAACAATATCTATAAAAAATAATTTTTTAACTCTAATGGCATCATTGGTTTTCTTATATGCAATGAAATGAACCATTTTAAACAATCTATCTACAACAACAAAAATTGAATTATTACTTATCTATATGATTGGCAATCCCAACATAAAATCTTTACTCAAATCTGTCCATGGACCTCTTGGAACTAGTAATGGCATATATAATCTAGTATTTTGAGCATGTCCTTTAGCACCCTCACCTATTATAAAATTTGAAACATACCTTGTCCCATCTCTATTCATCTTTGGCCAAAAGTATTTTTTCTCAACCAAAGCTATTGTCTTCATATTACCAAAATGTCCAACTAAACCACCACTATATAATTCTCTTATAATATTATCTCGTAGAGACCCAATTGGAATGCATAATTATTTTAATTTGAAGAGATAACCTTCTTGCATAAGACACTCGTCATGAATAACATATGTTCCACTTACTAATGGATTCTTGTAATTCTCAACTACCTTTCTAAAATATGGATGACTATCATATAATTAATTAATAGTTTCAAATCTAATTACTTCACTCACCATAGTAGTTAATAATGCTACCCTTCTACTGAATAAATCAACTACTTAATTCTATTTTCCTTATATATGTTTGAACACAAAGGTATACCCCTCTAAGAAAGAAACTCACTTTGCATTCCTACTAGTCAACTTCTTTTATGTATTCACATACTTCAAAAGCCTCATAATTTGTAAATAATATAAACTCCTTTGGCACCAGATAATGCCTCTAATGTCTTAACACCTATACAATTACATAAATTTCAACATTATAAGTTTAATACTTTTTTCTTACCTCATTCAACTTTTCACTGAAATATGCTATTGGCTTTTCTTCTTCACTCAACAGAATAGCAATTCACACAAATTAAGCATCACAATCAATGTCAAAAACTTTGTTAAAATTTGATAATACTAAAATTGGCCTTTTTATAATCTTGTTCTTCAAAAATTCAAAGCTTTATCTAGCTACTCTAGTCCATAGAAATTTCTTCCCTCTCATGTAATCTATTAATAGTCCCACAATACTACTATATTTTTTAATAAATATTCTATACAAATTTTCTAAACCATAAAAACTTCTTACCTCTAAATTTTTTTTGGAATACAACACTCAATAATTGACTTTATTTTATCTTCATCTATTTTCACACCATCTGCTAAAACTACAAATCTAAAAATACCAAAATATTCTGCATAAACTTACACTTCTTCAAATTTGCATACAACTTATCCTTTTTTAAAAAATCCATTACCATTCTCAAATGTTGTAACTATTCTTTAGTCTTATCGAATATCAAAATAAACAACCACAAAATTATGAATATATTCTTGTAACATTATATTCATCACCCTCATAAATGTGATATATAAATTAGATAATCTGAGTGACATCAACATTCACTCATATAAGTCATCCCTATTGTTGAATGTAATTTTCCACTCATCTCTTTCATGAATTCAAATATGACAATAAACACTTCTTAGATCAATCTTGGCAAAACATTTTGTTTTTGCAAGTACATCTATTATATCATCTAAATGAGGTATAAGAAACCTATACTTTATTGTAAATCTGTTAACTGCTCTACTATCCACAGACATTCTCCATCCTCCATCTTTTTTTGGAGTTAGCAATGCTAGTGTTGAGCATGGGCTCATGCTTTCCCTTATCACCTTCTTTCTTAACAATTCAGCAAAATATTTATTTAATTTTTCATGCTCTATTAGACTCATCCTATAAGCTCCTTGATTGGGTAAGACTAATCCCAGAATCAAATCAATATGATGCTGAATATCTCTCTTTGGTGGTAAACCATCTGGTAACTCATTAGGTAGAACATCTACATATTCTTTCAACACTCTTGTTTTTTAATTGGTATTGGCACCATTTAATTTTTTTCATTCTTTGCTACTAATGCATAACAACAACTTTCTACCTTTATATCTTGGATAAATTATTTAGTAGAGAGCATACTTTTAATCATCTCTACCTCTTTAAGAGGTAATAAAACTACCATTATACCACCTTTCCAAAAAGTGTACATGTTATTTGATCTATCATAAATTACTTTCCTACCATATTTCTATGGTTTTCCTAGTAATATATCACATACATACATCATAATAACATCACACTATATTTTATCAATAAAACTTTTTATTTTAGAAAACTTGATTAAGCACCTTTTATCCACTATAACTTCATTCCCTTTATTAAACCATAAAATATTATAAGGATTAGGATGCTTTTCACATCACATATTTATTTTCTCAATCATTTATTTAAAATTCATATTTTCATAACTACCATCATCTATAATTATTTTGCATACCTTTGCACTTGAAGTACATCTTGTTCTAAAAATATTGGATCACAGCCATGTATGAACACCTTATTTATTCTGAAATTATTCATTCCTTAGAGCGATCATGGGTTAATCTCATCATGAGATTCTCTCCAACATCTATTAGTGCAATTTCAGTATTTAGCTCTTCTATTTCAGCCTCAACTAGATTTACTCTTGGGTGGTCTTCTTGCCTCCTTTCTTCATATTGATAGTGTGGACACTCAAACACTTTGTGTCCTTATTTTTCACATCTATAATAGACATAAGATATACATTGATTTAGAAACTATCCTCCATTACCACCATAACCTCATCCTCTTTGAAATTATTTTTCTCTTTGGTAGTATTAAAACACTTGCTTGTTATCATTTTGCCTTTTTGCACCATGTGATTATTCATCTTTATTAGAACTAAAGCCACCTATAGTGGTATTAAGCCCACCTCATCCCCTTATTGGAGGGGATCTACCTCTTTTTGGCCCAGGAGATGTCCTTTTGAAATTTTATCTATTTTGTTTTTTTCTACCTTCAAAGCTAATTGATAAGCCTCCTCCATGTTAAGTATTCTATGCATGCTTAATTCATCTTGAAAAAAAAATTCAAACTATTTACATACCCTAAATCCATTCTCTCTAATGTTTTATCATGCTCTACTCATATGGAAAGCTTATAAAATTTATCTGTATACTCTTGTGTACTATGATCTTTTTGTCTCAAATTCTAAAATTTTCTATTTAGGGTTTGTGCATAATCTATAGGATAAAATTTATCCATCAGCATCTTCTCCATCTTTTTTCCATGAATTAATATTCTCTTTACATTTTCTCTATCTCTTTTTGTAGATGATCCCACTAAATCATTGCATGACATTTTAATTTTATGTATGCAAACTTTACCTTCTTGTTTTCTCTCATAGTCACTCACTCAAAGAAATGCTCCATGCTATTTATCCAATCTATCAACTCCTCTGGTTTTAAAATACCTCCATAATCTAAAACGTCAACTTTGATTCCTTCATTTCCTCCATCTAAATCTTGAACCATCCTCTCTTCCATCGATGGTCATTTTTCTTGCTATCCTTCTTGTTAAATTTCTTCATCATGATCTCTGTCTTCTTCATCACCACCTTGTCTACTCTACTGAGTAGTGATAAGCACTATTAATTTTTGAACTCGCCTCTATAGCTATTATATAATCTAGTTCATCTTTGCAACACCTTCTCATCCTGTCACCATTCTTTACTTCTCCAAGATTCAAACTTGCTATGATTCCAGTTAATGAAATTGAAAACTATCAAGACAAATAAAATTATCAATAGGCCAAGATTTTGAACAACAACTTGTATTGATTTGTATTAAATGAATTTCCTTAATTATGAACTCAAACTATGCTTAAACAAGCCTCAACTCATAAATTACAGTTTACATGCAATTTTTTAAAAAAACAAAAAGCTAAAAAAAATGCTTATTTTACAACCTCATAAAATATGTCAAAAATATCTCTAAATATCTTAAACACTATAGGTAGACTATGGGATGAAATTTTACTAAAGTTATCTTTTGTTCTTAGAAATATATAATTTCTAAAAATATAAAAAACTCAAAAAAATAATTAAATCATAATTTTGGACCTTCAAATGATCATGTATGGCCTCTAAAAAATATCAAAAATATTTCTAGGTAGGTAGAATTACCTAAGATGGCAAGAAAAAATTGATATGATCATTTTGGTGCTTGAAAGAGTTCAAATAGAACTACATGTCAAAAGTTGTGTCCTTCGGAAGGTTGGCCTATTTTTTCTGCATCAAAATGAATTGTCAATAAGTTGTAAGGTCAATTATTTTAAGTTTTTTCTTCTCTTTGTAGTGTTTATTTCTTAACTATAAAAAATATAACCTATTAAACTGATAACATCTTTATAAAACCTTTGTATTCTTAATTATTATATTTTATAAGTTGAACATCATCAATCAAATTCATAATATTATTGGTTAAGAACTTAAGATTTTATAAATAAATATTAAATTGTAAAGAGTGTTATTAAAGTTAATATTTTATTTATTAAATTATTTTTTTTAATAAATATAAAAAATATTGTAAAACTTTTTTGTGTATTAATAAAAAATTTGTAATGGAAAAATAATTAGTAGTATTTGGGTTATGGTTGCCCTAGTCTCTCTTGGAGAAGCTCTTCTTCTTCACGATTCAAAGGTTTTTATTGTTGAAGAAGGAGGTGACATGTAACTCAATAATTATTGAAAAGGTTACTAAAATGACTATTACAATTATAGTTAACAAATACTTTCTCAATTAATACATTTTTTTTATGATCAATATAATTTCCCTACTAAAATGATAAAATTTAGTTATTCGCACATCATTCTTTTTTTCCCTCATAATAAATCATGATATTGATCCTAAACATCAAACTAAAAAATTATACAGCATACTTTAAATCTATAATCTAACCTTACATAATTTACATCTCAAATTCTTTCCTAAATTACACATTAAAATGAATTAATTATTACATCATGGTGCACATGCAGCGACAGCATGGATCTTTATAAATTCAACTTCTCTCTCTTTTCAGCCCAGGTGATTAATTGACGCATAAAGCCATGTTCGTTGAGTTCTCCTGTGTCTCCTTGCGTTGTATTCTTATAACTCCGCCTTTATGACTACCTGGAAGCACCGTTATTCTGGATTTGAGTTATTTCTATCAAGCTCTCCTCGGTAGCTTTGTTTGAAAGGAATTCTCCTTTCCTTCTTATAGGCCGAGGAACTGAGACAAAGCCGGTGATGTCAATTGGCGATGTATCAGAGAATTAATTAGTCTCATTTGTGTTTGTCCTTTTATAACTATCCCGGAAATTGTGGTAAAGTACATCTTAACGGCTAAGGCATTACGGTTTACTAATGTAAATTTAATTCAATAGACTTTAAATTAAATATGATGTACTCAACAAAGGATGTAACGGTAGACAAGATGAGTTATTTTTTACAGTTCCTACGTGTTAAGAGATTGATACTATCATCCATGCTTTTATATATATATATATATAGAGGTATTAAAGTATTTTAAATATGTATTTTTAAAGGTTGAGAGATATCAATTTTAACGTGTATATTTTAAATTTTTGGTTTATATATTATATAGGTATTTCAAAGTTGATATTTATTGACGTTTAATAAATACGTATTTATGATATTTGAATTATCAGCAGTTGTCTACGCGTAAGATATAAATAAATAATTATTAATCATGAAAAAATATTTATTAAAATTAATTATTATATTCATTTATTGATGTTTAATAAATGCGTATTTACGATATTTGAATTAGTAACAGTTGTTGATGCATAAGATAAAAACAAATAATTATTAATCATGAAAAAATATTTAATAAAATTAATTATTATATTCAATTATATTTCATTTAGTTCAATATTAAAATACAAAATAAAGAGTACCACAATATTAATAAAACATGTACACACACACACACACACACACACACACACACATATGAATAATAAGTTTATGATATCCATCATTATGTATACATTTGTTCTACCAATGATTGAACTAGTTGTTTTCTTCCTTTATTTTCTTTGCTTTTTTTCTCTACACTTTTTCCACTCTTTAATCTCTCAAACTGGTCATATGTGAAAGGTGGTGAGATCCTCAAATTACATAATGAATTGATACATGATATATCAACAAAGATTAAACTTTATATTTTTGTAAGTCCTATATCAATTATAGATTTTCTAAGTGTTTAGCCCTTTGATTTGTGGACTATCAATCCCCATATTATTTCAAAGTTTTTTAGGGGTGAATGAAATTGTAGTTGGAGTTGGATTAACAAAATAAATACTTTTGTAGTTATCAAATTGAACAATTATAAGTGTAGGAGGTTTAGGGGTGTCAATCTCAATTTGTAGACAATGCTCTGAACATATTTGACTACACCATTGACAAGTTCTAATTATATTGATAAATTTCTAGTGAGCATCACCCTTGTGCCCTAACAAACAATTATTTAACTTCTAATTGTTCATTATATAATCCCAAAATATTATTATTTATTCATGTAGTTGTAGTTCTTCAAGCAACAAGTTGATTCAATCCATACAATGTTCTCTTTTTATGTTGACACACATTGTCATTTGTTGAAAATAAATATATATGTTTGTTAAACTCCTCCTTTTCAATTGTTTCAAATGAACCATCGATTATAGTCATCAACAACAACTCATATTTAATGATGGGATGGGAACCTCTTAAATTTGTTAGAATTTTATGAAACCATTGTTGTTCTTCACATTCACCTTTTTGTTTGAAAACATTATCTTGTGTAATAACAATTATAATTTTTTTTCATTATAATTTTTCTTGTTTTGTTCTTGCATATGGAGGTTTATCCTTTACTAAATGCAACTATCCCAAATCCCCACAAAAATATTATAACTTCCACAAAAACACATATCAACATTCTTTGCAAATGCTTGGTATATTTGAGAATCTATATTTTGAAGAATATTTTCACCTGTAAAGCTCATATCATCAATAAAAATATATCTTACATGTTAATGGACGTTTTTTTTGAAAGATTGGTAACCTTGTTCCTTCTAGTTATTCAACATATGAAATGAGCATTTGCAACATTGTAAGTATTGTTGGCATGCTAATGTTAAACATTTCAGCTCTAGTTGGAGCAAGAAGTAGAAGGGGGAAATGTTAAGATTGTGATAAATTTGGAAGTATGAACTTAATCCCTCTAATAAGATAATATTTTCATGATCTTACCATTCATTAGATTGTCATACGTAATAGAGGTGTAGTTTATCCTTGATCATAATGTTTAATAATTATATATATTTTATTTTCTCACTAAGGCTTTCCTAACAAAAATTGGAATCTATTTCTTACATATAACAAGTAAGCTATTTTCTTTTTCCATGCTTGTGAATTTAAGAATTTTTTAAATTTGTCCTTCACCCAATTTCTCTATATTCCAAATTGTTTACTTATCAACATCTCTTAAACCCAACATATCAAACATATAAACTTATAAAATTTGTCATTGGTGTATACATGATATAATATGTCTAATTATGTTATGTTGGATAATATTCTCGATTTATTTCTTTATTTATTATTGAATGTCATCATTTGTTTCAATAACTAAATTTTTATTTCAAGAATTATATTAAAATTAACCCCAATTTTATTATGTTATATCATCCTCAAGGCCACTGTCTCTCAATATCATGAAATGGTTTATATACTAATAACTCTAACCATCAAAAGTACATAAATTATTGAATTTTTTTTGGGAATGCTACAAAATCTTGACCCTACCTTCAAAATAGCAGATATTTTTTAAGGTTTCCATTTTAATCATAATTATTTACACATTCTCTTAATTTTTCTATGGTACTTTTGATTATTGTCTTTCGTATTGTCAAATATATTATTATTGTTGCTCTCTTCTTTATTTTTCATATTCTTTTGTGTTATTCTCAATTTTCAAATTTTATCTTTGAACAAGTCATATTACTTACATATATACAATAAATTAAATTAATATCTTATTAACATGTTTTTCAAAATTTCTTTGAATATTACTTTTAACACTATTTATAAATAAAATATATTATATAAAAAAAATTTAATATAATACTTTAATAAATATTTATGAAAAAAATAAACTCGTGAATAAATTTGAAACTATTAATAATAATAAATAAATGAAATATTTTAATTATAAATTTAAAAATTCAAACGTATAATAATAACTATTTATATTTGAAATTTAAACTTAATTTTTATTTTTAAATAAAATCATCATAGCATAATAAGATCGATCTCTTTTACATTTGAAATGTAAACTTGTTTTGTATTGTTTATTTATTTATTTATTATTATTATTATTTTTTAATTAATAGAATCACCGAAGTAGAATAAGATCGATCTCTTTTACCTTAACATTCGGAAGAAGGCAATAAAAATTCTACACTTTAAATCCTGGAAATGCCGTTTTTGTTTTCCAAGGAAAAGTTCTTAGATCACGAAAGTAAGGTTGACAAGGTCCTCATTCAGCACATACAAAACGCCTGGTTTTGATTTTCCCCTACATTTTTCAACTAAATTTGTTCTACTATCATTTTACTATCTCCTATGCTAAAATTGCGCCTGCAAATAATTGTCTTTTGGATCTTTTGTTTCTGCATTACTTTCGCAAATTGATTTTCCAGAGAATTAATGAAATTTGTTCTGAACGTCCGTTCCCTATCCTTTCTATTGCTTAACCTAAATATCCCAATTCAGCCCTCCCTTGGACCGTCAGAGATAGCATCACCCCCTATGGATGTAACTACAGGTGGCCAGCATTTATGCTCTGATCGAGGGCGCTGCATATATTTTAACCAGGGAGGGCGAGGAGCCTCATGCACTCAGAGGTAGGGAGTTCCCGTCGTTTCTTGAAATTTGTAGGCAGAGTGGTCTGGAAGGCAGAGAGCGTGTGGATTGGATGAGTGAAGCTACACAAATCGATTTTTATTGTGCTAAACAAATCGTGCTTCAGATCTTTGACTCATTTTAGCGGTAAAATTATATCAAGCCGAATTTTTTTTGCCAATTCGACCAAGATACTTTCAAGGTGATTCGATTCACAGTTGTTTCACAGATATCATAGATTAGCAGCAAACTAATTAGTTATAGATTTAAAAAATGCCTCCTTTTACTATATATTTTCAAAATAATTGTGGGTTTGTTATATATATTTTTTATAATTTATTTTTATATGTCGATTCATAACTATTTACGTCATTACACTCTTCATTGTTATTGTAAGTTACGCCTCTCAACTTCATTTTAAAAAAAGGAAAAAAAAATAATAAAATATTTCAATACTTAATTTGAACTAATGATATAAAAATACACAAACATCTTAAAAATATTAACCAAAACATATAACAATTATACAATCATTAATTTAAATTAAAATAAAATTTAATCCTTACAATATAAAATATATTTAACTATCCCCGATGAAGATTCGTTGGTTAACCTCTCCAAATGTTAATGCCCTTACAATTGTTGAAGAATAGTTTTCACCTTCAAATTGTTGAGAGGTTAATTAATCGTGTAATCTATAATTTTTCAGGGTAATTGCTTTTGTGGGCTTAATAATATTTAAATCCATATTCCTTTAGATTTGTTGAAGGGTTAGATAAGTAGAGTCTCTAAATTCAACAATAATACATTTCATATTTATTAATATATATTAATTTTATGTTTAAATAAATAAAAAATAAAATTATTATACAATTTATATTAAATAATAATATTAAAAACTATTTACATTATGATATATCATATTTTTAATTATAAGATAATTTTACAATATGTATGTTTATGTTCGAATCAATTTATTTTTAATTTCATTTTATAAATTTGATATATATATATATATATATATTTCAATATACCAAATAAAATAAAAATTAAAAAGTATAATCAATTTTCAATTTAATATTTAAATATATTAAATATACTTTTTAATTATTAGAATATTTAATCATATTTTTTAGTTTACTTTATTTAATGATTATTAGGTTTTCTATCAATAAATTTTAATTTTAATTTTACAATAAATCAAAAAATTATAAATATTTTATCTAATATTTTATATATCAATTAATTCAAATATTTTTATTCTTTTAGATTCAAATATTTCTAACTCCAACATTATTTATGTGTTAAAATCTTAAATTAATTTTTTAATAAATGTTAAATTTTTGTTAAATACATCTTAAATTTTTTTGTTTTTAAAAAATAAAAATAATTGACTAATTAAATTTTATAATTTTTTAAAAATTAAATTAAATCTTTAATAAATTTAAAATATTTACGGATTCAAAATACATTGAAAATTGAATTTTAACCCAGAAATCTTTACTTTAAATTCTTATTAACTTCAATATTTCAACATCCTAAATTCCTTACCTTCAATAAATAAAAGCGATTGACTAATAAAATTTTGTAGTCTTTTTTCTTTTTTTTTTTTTTTTTCCCGAAGTCTATTCCATCTTAGATTTCTGATCAAAATACTGGCTCCAACAGCATTAACCTAACGTTTGCAAATCGACCAACCAATTCATGACAGTTAGTTAAATAAACGTGTTTTTCATGTTCGCAATCGCTTCCTCAGCACATGACGCGGCTCCACAAACTGTTTTTTCTCTTCCAGCGAACATTTTAGATGGGTAGTCTATAATCAGATCCACGGTACATTTCACCACAATAGCCTGTACACTCTTTCGTTTAGGTGCCTGATTTTAGCTTGCCCTTGCGACAAGAGGTGGGGTCCGTAGTAGTATTAATTTTCCAATACCGATTTAAATTTCTAGCTTTATAAGTGGAATAGGCTTTGAAATAAGTCTGGACATTATCTAAATGATTATAAACTTGCGACTAGACTTAATCGTGATTATATTATTAGTTACATAATATTACTCTACGCACTATCTGTACCTTGCCAATTTTAGCAAATTAGCTTGAATTATATCTATCATATTTTGTCGTATAAGTAATATCGTCCTATATGTTTAACATGTATATTGTTAGTATGTATTAATATAAATCTATGTGAATCTTAGATATTAAGACATTTCTCGGCGTTAAACAGATTTTATATATATATTTTTTTGAATTTAACAATTAAGTTGAGAGATGGAAGCTATATATTTAGATTTTGTGATTACAAAGATTGAATTTAAGTATTAAGTTGAGAGATGTGAGTTATATATTTAGGTTAAGTGTAGTAATAATGATATCATGACAAGTATATAATTATATAAAGTTGATATATATTTAAACTATTAAATATTTTATATATTTAAATTTAATATAAATTAAATAAATATGATTTATTTTAAGATATGTGACTGTAATTTTAAAGGTGTTATGTATTTAAATCAATCTATGTCTATTTTAATATATTTTATATATGTATTTAAGTATTAATTATTAAGTATTTTTGTTTGAAGAATATTATTGTTAATTTAGTTTGATAGACTTTATAGAACAATTTAACACCATTAAAAGTCATTGAATAATTAAGGATGTATGTGTCAAAATAAACAGTTTCATAAATGTATATAGTTGTCCATGATTTAGAAATATGTTGTCTAGTATGGCACCAGTACAACCTCTTCCTTTGTTTCGATCGTTAATATTTGAGATTCAAGAAGACCATTTAAATTATATATTGACACATTTTAATAAATTATGTCATGGTAAATTTCAATAGAATATAAACTATAAGTCTTAAAGGACACAAGTAATGACATTAGAATATTTTGATATTATTTTGTTATTGAATACTAAGATAAAAAATAAAAGAAACACAAATTTTTTAACATATATATCATCATTTTGGTATCTTTCAATTAAACATATCCTACTCCAAAAATTAAATTAATAATAAGAATACACATATACACTTATAATGTTGTGCATATCAAATAATTTGAACTCAAAGAATATTTTCATATGACCTATACAAAGGCTTAATTTTCCATTATGATGCAAAAAATATATGCCAACCTTCAAGAGGTAATATCTTTTGATCCGTAACTCCATTCGAGCTCTTCAACACATTAAAACAACCCTCTCAAAAGTTCGTTGTTGACCAAGTCGCATTTTCCACTTAATTGTGTTTTTGATATTTTTTTAGAGGCCATATGTGATCATATGGGGGTTTGAAATTAAAGTTTAATGATTTTTATGACATTTTTATATTTTTAAAAATTGTATATTTTTAGGATCAAACATCAAATTTAGTTGAATTTCATCCCATAGGCTAATTTTAGTGTTTAGAATATTTTAGAAGATTTTTAGAGCTATGTGCACTTGCATGTGAAACTTCTTTAAAATAGCAGTTGCTAAAAATAATTTTTTTTTTAGATTTTAATTTTTTTTTTAAATTTTTTCATGTCAACTCTAATTCTAAGTTGAGGCTTATTCAAGTATGGTTTTGTTTGTAATTATTTTAAGTCATTCAATATAAATCAATACAAGTTATTGTTTTTAGAAGTTTCGTCTATTGATAATTTATTATCTTGATAGTTTTTATTTTCATTATCTGATATCACAGCAAGTTTGAATCTTAGAGGAGTAAGCCATGGTGAGAGGATGAGGAGATATTACACAGATGAATTGGACTATACAAATATTATAGATGCAAGTGGAATAATTAACTAAGGTTAACACCAATTAGAGAAGAAAACAAGGTGGTGATGAGGACGACACAGATCATGATGAAGAAGTTTAGAAAGAAGAAGAACAATAAGAGCATCCACCATCGATGGAAGAGAGGATGGTTCAGGGTTTAGAATAGATAAATTAAGGAATCAAGGTTGATGTTCCAAATTATGGATGCATTTTAAAATTAGAGGAGTTGATAGATTATATTAATAGCATGGAGAAGTTCTTTGAGTGGAAAACTATGAGAGAAGACAAAATGGTAAAGTTTGTATACACAAAATTGAAATGTCATATAATGATTTCATGGGATCTCCTATAGAAAGAGAGGTAAAGAAAAGATAAAGAGAAGAAGTAGAGGAAGAAATTTCTTTTTATGAGTTATGGACAAACCCTATATAGAAGATTTCAAAATTTGAGTCCAAAATATCATAGTATAGAAGAGTATACATATGAGCTTTATAAGGTTTCCATATGAGTAGAGCATGATGGAATAGAAGAATAAATGGATGAAAGGTATCTAAATGATTTGAATTTTTTTATTCAAGATGAATTAAGTATGCATAGAATACATTGCATGTAGGAGGCTTATCAATTAGCTTCGAAGGCAAAAGAAAAATAAAATAGATAAATTTTTAGAAAAAAACATCTTTTGGTCCAAGAAGAGGTGGATCCCCTACAATAAGGGGATGAGGTGGGTTTAATATCACTAGAAGAGAGTCTAATACTAATAGGGGTGAATTATAATGTTATGCATAAAGGCAAGATGAGAAAATGAAAGGGTTTCAATACCAATAAAAAGGAAGAGGTTTTTAGAGAGAATGAAGTTACTGTGGTGTTAGAGGATGGTTTTTGAATCAAAGTAAATTTTATATTTGTTATAGATGTGGAGAAAAAGGACATAGAGCATTTGATTTTCCACACTATCAAGATCAAGAAAGGAGGCAAGAAGATCACCCGTGAGTGAATCTACTTGACTTTAAGATAGAAGAGCAAAATAATGACGTTACACCTGCAAATGATGGAGATAATCTCATGACGAGAACCATGATCACTCTAAGGAGTGAAAAATTACAAAATAAAGAATGTGGTGATGCATGAATATGATCAAATGTTTTTCAAACAAGATGTGATTTGAGTGGAAAGATATGGAAATTAATTATAGATGGTGGTAGCTATGAAAATATAGTTTCTAAAGAAATGGTGGAAAAATTAAATTTGTAATGTGAAAGGCATCCTAATCCTTATTGAATTTCATAGTTTAAGAAAGGGAATGAAGTTACTATATATAAAAGGTGCTTAATCATGTTTTCTATTGAAAACACTTATAATGATGAAATATGGTGTGATGTTATTCCAATGGATGCATGAATTTTGTTATTGAGGAGATGATGGCAATTTGAATGAAAAGTAATCCATGATAGAGCAAAGAACATGTACATTTTTCGTAAATATGGTACAAAGGTAGTTTTGTTACCTCTTAAAAAGGAAGAGAAGGTAGAAATCATAATCTCTACTAAAGAATTTATCTAAGATATTAATATGGAAAGTTATTGTTATGTATTAGTAGCAAAGAATGAAAAAAGTGGTGATGAACGGTTGTGATTAAACATTTTTCAAACAAGATGTACTTCAGGTGGAAAGATATGCAAAGTAATTATAGATGGTAGAAGTTGTGAAAATATAGTTTTGAAAGAAATAATAGAAAAACTAAATTTGTAATGTGAAAATCATTCTAATCCTTATAGAATTTCATGGTTTAAAAAAAGGGAAAGAACTTACTATAGATTAAATGAGCTTAATCAAGTTTCCTATAGAAAAAACTTATAATGATGACATATGATGTGATGTTATTCTGATGGATGCATGGCATTTGTTATTAGGGAGACCATGGCAATTTGACAAAAAAAAATAATTCATGATAGAGCAAAGAACACGTACACTTATTGTAAAGGTGGTACAAAGGTAGTTTTATTACCTCTTAAAGAGGAAGAGAAGGTAGAAATTATGCTCTCTACAAAATTTTTTATCCATGATATGAAGGTGGTAGGTTATTGTTATGTATTAGTAGAAAATAATGAAAAAATAGAGATAGTGTCAATACCATTAAAAATATTAAGAGTGTTGCAAGAATATGCAAATGTTATACCTGATGAGTTATTAGATGGATTACCACTGAAGATATATATTCAACATCACATTGATTTGATTCCAAGATTATCTCTACCTAATCAAGCAACTTATAGGATGAATCCAATAGAACATGAAAAATTAAATAATTATGTTATTGAATTGCTAATAAAAAAGGTGATAAGGGATAGCATTAGTCTATATGCAACACTAGCATTGCTAACTCTAAAAAAAGATGAAGGATAGAGAAGATGTGTAGATAGTATAGAAATTAATAAAATTATAATAACGTATAGGTTTCCTCTACCTCATTTAAATGATATGATGGATGTGCTTATAGTATCAAAATATTTTACCAATATTGATCTAAAGAGTGGTTATTATCAAAATCAAATTTGTGAAGGAGATAGGTGGAAAACTGCATTCAGGACATCGGATGACTTGTATGAGTGGATGGTGATATCATTAAAATTATCTAATGTACCTAACATATTTATGAGAATGATGAATACAATGCTACAATAATATATTGGTAAGTTTTTAGTTGTTTATTTCGATATTCAATAAGACTAAAGAAGAACACTTTTAACATTTGAGAATGGTATAAGATTTGTTAAGTAAAGAGAAGTTGTATGCAAAATTTGAAGAAGTGTAGGTTTATATAGAAAAGTTTTATATTTTTGAGATTTGTAGTTTTAGCAGATGGTGTGTGAATGGATGAAGAAAAAGTAAAGGCAATTGTTGAGTGGCCTATTCCAAAAAGCATTACAAGGGTAATAAGGTTTCATGGTTTAGCAATTTTTTATAGAAAATTTATTAAATTTTTTAGAATTATTGTAGCACCAATAATAGATAAAAAGAAAGGGAAGGAACTTACATGGACTAGGGAAGCGAAATAAAACTTTGAAGCTTTGAAGAAAATTATAGAAAGACCAATTTCAGCATTATCAAATTTTAACAAAGCGTTTGAAGTTGATTGTGATTCTTCATTTGTGCAAATTGGTGTTGTGTTGAGTCAAGAAAGAAAGCAAATAGCATATTTTAGTGAGAAATTAGATGAGGTAAGAAAAAATTATTATACCTATGATGTTGAACTTTATGCAATTGTACAAGCATTAAGACATTCAAGCATTTCCTGGTGCTTAAAGAGTTTATCCTATTTACACATCATGAGATTTTTAAGTGTGTGAATATGTAAAATAAGTTCAATAGTAGGCATGTAAAGAGGGTATCTTTTCTTGCAAGGGTATACTTTTGTTTCGAAACATAAATCTGGAAAATAAAATTAGGTAGCTAATGTATTAAGTAGGAGAGTAGCATTATTAACTACCATTGTGATTTAAGTAGTTGAATTTGAAGCTATTAAATAGTTATATGATACTAGTCCATATTTTACCAAGGTAGTTAAGCATTGCAGGAATCCATTAACATGTAGGAAAGATGTTATTCATGATTAGTATCTTATACAAGAAGGTTATCTCTTCAAAGGGAAGAAATTATGCATTTCAGTTGGGTATCTATGAGACAATATAATAAGGTAAGTAAGATGAAAACAATAGCTTTGGTGGAGGAAAAATATTTTTGGCAAAATATGAAGAGAGATGTGATAACGTATGTTTCAAGGTGTAGGGTATGTCATGTGGCTAAAGAACATGCACTAAATATTGGATTATACATGCCATTATTAGTTCCAAGAGGACCATGGACATCTTTGAATATATATTTTGTTTTGGGATTGCCAAACACATAGAGAGGTAATGATTCAATTTTCATTGTTGTAGATAGATTTTCTAAATTACTTCATTTCATTGCATGTAAGAAAACTAATGATGCCACCAGAGTTGTAGAATTATTTTTTAAAGATATAATGAGATTGCAAGCTATTTAAAAATTTGTTACTTTAGATAGAGACACAAAATTTATAAGTCATTTTTGGAGGACTTTATGGAATAATATGGGTACTAAATTACAATTTAGTAGTGCATATCATGCAAAAACATATAGATAGACATATGTTGTGAATAGGATATTCAAAAATTTGTTGAGATTTATAGTAGATGAGAATCTCAAACAATGGGACTTGGATTTAACATAAGGTGAGTTTGTATATAAGATTTTAGTGAACAGGTCAATATAAAAATCACCATTTAACATTATTTATGGAATAAATCCTATGGATAGTTTATATTTGGTATAATTAATAACTAGAAATTTACAAAAGCTATGTATAACAAGCTAAAGTACAAGAAAATTGGACCATGCAAAATTGTGAAAAAAAATCAATGATAATGCATATGAGGTAAGTTTACCAAATAATATTTATATTTCTCAAGTATTTAATGTTTTATATTTATATGAATTCCATTTAGGAGATGGTGAATATGACAAATATGAATAAGTAAATTGGGAGAAATATGTTCCAAATAAGAAGGAAAGATAGTGCAGGTTTTGGACATAAAAATGGTGATCACAAGGAAAGGGAATTATAATAGGTATTTGGTACAGTGGGAAGGATTAGAACAATTAAAAAACACTTGAATTATAAAATGGGAGAAAAAGAGGATTGAAAAAGAAAATTGGTATTAGTACAAATAGGAAAACTCATAGGAGCTGAGTTGTTTGCAACTAAAGAAGAATGATGTAGAAAAAATAGGCCAACCTTTCAAAGGCCATAACTTTTGACTCGTAACTATGTTTGAGCTCTTCCATTAATAAAAATTACTGTATTGAAAATTTGGTTACTTTCCTAAGTCATTATTTCAATTTATTTTTGTTTTAAATATTTTATGTAGGCCATACATGATCATTTGGGGGTCCAAAATTAGAGTTTAGTGAATTTTTATGAGATTTTTATATTCTTAGAAATTTTATATTATTTA
Organism: Torreya grandis; assembly: GCA_037957365.1. Lineage (NCBI taxonomy): Eukaryota > Viridiplantae > Streptophyta > Pinopsida > Cupressales > Taxaceae > Torreya > Torreya grandis. The sequence continues at coordinate 128,835 of JARHVA010008671.1, read as the reverse complement.
GACCGGATGTCAACTCAAGTTGAATTTTATTTCATAAGCTAATTTTAGTGTTTAGAATATTTAAGGAGATTTTTAGAGATGCGTAAGTTTGCATGCAAAACTTACTAAAAATAACGTCTACTAAAAATAGAACTTTTTTCATTTTTAGTTTTTTAAAAAAAAATCATGTCAACTGTAATTTTGAGTTGAGGCTTATTTAAGCATGGTTTCGTTTGTTATTATTTCAATTCATTCAATAAAAGAAATTATTTTTAGAAGCTTTGCCTATGGATAATTTAATGTCTTAATAGTTTTCGGTTTTATTACATTAATCTAGGGGAAATAATTACTATTAAATTTATAAGTAGGTTTGCTATAGTTAAAAGAGATAGTCATTTGTACAAATTATTACTTATTTTTTAGCAGGTTCTCTTCTCTCTCTCTCTTTTTATTCTTTATATGTTTTTTTCTATTACCTATTAAAATTAAACACACTCATTAATATTACAACCTTTCAGTATCCCCGAGATGTAATTATAGGTTCACCTATTAACATAATTATAAGTGCCTAACTTATTTTGTGTAATTATAATTGGAAACAAATGGGGTCACTTGTATTTCATAGTGATTGAAATGAATATCACTTTTTTGAATTAAATCTATATTTAGTAAATTTTAACAATTATATAGTATAGTAAATTGTTGTATAACAACTCAATTACTTATATAAATATAGAATTTTAAAAGACACAAATTAAAGAGTCTGGATATAAGCTAACCATGAGAATGTTATTGATCTCTATACTAAATTCCTTAACTTGCTACTCCACTAAATCTGATAACACATTAAATTAAGTAAAAAAATAAAAAATTAAAAGTCATAATTCACATTTTAAAAATAAAATTCTATTATAAAATGGCATAAGTGTGTAATGTATATAATTACGTATTACATAAATAAAAACAATTTGATCATTTACACTTTTTTTTAATAAAAAATATGTAATTCAATTCATAATTATATTCATAATGTTTACAATATCTATATTAATTAATTAAATAATTAATCACACATAATATCAAAAATAAATGCTTTACCAAAAATTCAATATAAATTACCAATATACAATAATTTAAACCTTCACACTTTTACTTTTAAAAAAATATATAAAATTCAATTTCAAATTATATTTATAATATTTACAATATATACACCAAATTCATTAAATACTTAAGCACACATAATATAAAAAATAAATGCACTACCTAAAATTTAATGTGAAATACTAATAAAAAATAAAAATAAATATTTAATTTAATTTCAAAATATATTTACAACACCTGCACTAATTCATAAATAATTAACCACACATAATATTACAAACAAATGTTCTACTTAAAAAATAGTATAAACCACCAATAAATAAGAAATACCATCTTAGTCAACCAATTTATTACTAAAATCTTATAAATATAAATGTATACTATTTTATATTTGAGTGTAATCACATTTCACAATTATAATTTGAAATATCATTTTTTTCCCCATTGTTCCATACTACAATGTAGCGAAGGATGTTACTTTTAAACCATCAACGACCCTTACAGTGCTTTCAAGGGTGTATACAATGTTAATGAGGATTAACCTATTTCAAAATTCACATTAAAGTTTCTCTTATAATACACACCACTACCCATTAAAGGATTAACCTGCCAAATCAATGTTTTACCACATGTCAACATTAAAAACTTTAATATCATTCTCATACTTAATGATTAAGGTCAAGGTTGAAAATATAGTTAAAATCTCACATTAATAAAACTTCAAAACTTGAAGGTTGTGGTATAGTTCAACCCATCACATTTCTAACCAAAGAAAAAACCATCTTAATAAATTTGCACAAAATTTATAGATGCAATATAAATGGATTTCCATCATGATGCCTAGCACTCAAAGACTAATAAAATGGATTTCCAACATCGATAAAACCCTCTCATTCTTAAAAAGTAATTTAAAATGAATCTCCAACATGGATCTACCCCTCTCATACCTATCACATCATTTTAATTTAGTACTCACATGTTTTTTAATCCCTTTAATCATTTGGATGGAGCATTAGCTTATACACTCTGCACGTGGCCCAAAAACCATGTTTGAAGCATGTTTAACGTTTATTTTGGCATGCTCTTATGTGCACTTGATTAGTGAGTAGTGTTTTCAATGTCTAGTGAATGAGGTTCATCTGAGTGCATCCATATGTTTAGAGTTCTGACCACTTTCTAACTCTATTTTGATGGTTTTTAAATAAAATAATGCCACATCCATTCTTTGTGATGAATTAAGAAGACATGGAATTTTTTTTAAATGTTAAACTAAGTGGAAATTATTCATATTCATGTGTGTGAAAGGTGTTGAGTGGATTCCCTCCTATCACCAATAAGCGCACTCAACTACCAAAGAGTTTATTTCATGTGAACAACACATTAAATGCCTCTATCTTTGCACTACTTTATATGCTAATAATTGGGATGGATCATCTTTAAAGGTGTCTCATTATAATAAATATCATATCAGTTGTGTTCATAATTAGATATTTAATATTATTGAAAACAAATCAATATATTGTTATGTATTCAGATAAGAGATTTTGTGAATATAAATTTATTTTTAAGTGTAAAATTTTCACTCTCACATAGATATATTTATTGAGTGTTCTTAAGAGCATAGAGAAATTATTTTTAGTGCTTATGAAGGATTTTTTAAATAGAGTTTTTTACAAAAGTGGTCTTAAGATTGAATTTATATATATTCCATAGAGAATTTATATATTTTATAAGAGAAGAAAATGTTTAAATTTAAAGGAGTAGGTATGTAAACTCAATAACAAAATAAAAGTATATAGAAAAATAATATTTTTGTAAAAATAATTTAAAAAATGAGAAAATATAGAATTTAGTGAACAATATATAAATAAAATAGAAAAGTAATCTTCTTCTTTCAAAACCAATAATTTTGAAAAAAAAATAAAAAAGAAAAAACATAATAAAATTTTTTTTCTTCGCACTTTGAAAATAGTTGAAGAAAGTTAATTAAACCATATAAATAATGTTTGAAACATGTTGGCTCAAAACCTAACTCTCCTTTCTCATCATCTATAACACTTTCACATACCTTTTTATATAACAAGATAAAAAACCCATGATTAAAAGGATTTATATATTTTATGTAAACTTCACATAACCTCCTTTTTTCCTGAAACTTCAATATATCTTATTGACATGCATGTAAACTTCCATTTTATTCCTATGTTATGCCTTGTACCAAAACACCTAAGTTGACGTTAGTGCCTTATAGGACAAAGGAGTATAACCATGTTTTCTTCCATGCATTATCTTATTACATCCACACATGTACTATTTTAATTCTATCCTAACTCGATCGAAGGAATGTACAATAACAAAATTTAATTAACACAAAATGAAAATTGATTTTATATAAAATTTCCCATAAAAACATAGATACAATATCTAAACCACATTACTCAACAAAGTTTCATAGGACTAAAATAAAATAAAATAAAATAAATCCCACAACCAATTTAATCTATCACATGTGACCAATATTATATTGAACTAATTTCTAATCTATAGTGGGTAAATCCCATCCTTAAACCATCATAAAAATAACTTTATGTATCTACAATTATAAACCCCATTTATAAAAATAAAAACTATTTATTACATAATTCTTACATACATTATTATAATATGCAAGCATCCATTATATCTATGAGGTACAGATAAGATGGTTATCATTGGAGGGATTTAGGTTTTATTTATGTGAAAATGTACAAACAAGATGGTTATCATTGGATTCATTTAAGTCTCACATACGTGATAAAATTTTTTGAAGGTAGGGTATCGTAAATAGTTTTTTGCTGTCATTTTTGTACATGTTATTAAATTTCAAAGTTTAAACTCAATGTACAGATCATGTACTTAACAATAAATGGCTTAATTTATTTGGTTAATAAGATTGAGAAGTATAAAAAATTACAAAAAAACTGGAGCAATACTATGCTCTATTGAAAAACTCATATAGAGGAACATAGAGCACCCTTGAACACACTCAATATGGGATTTTCCTTTCCATTTATATATATCATTAATATTTATATATGTAACAAAGTTCATAAAATATGTAAACCATTCGAGGAATTTAATCCTTATACACATGACAAATGTTACCACATATAGATGCTTTATTCTACATGACATATATGGTAAATGATGTTAGTTTATATGTGAATGTGACCCTTCTAAAATCTTGAATTAGATCCAAAAATTATGCCATTAACCTTATTTAGTTTGGACAAGTTTCATTCCATGTTATCCTTACTTCATATTCAAATTCATATGGTATAGACCTTTGTATTTTCTATTAGCTTTATCCATTATTGACAATTGATGGGTCACATTACTTTCTTATTGGCCAACCCACATTTTATCATCAAGTTATACTCAATGTGTCTTCTATTTGGCTTATATGTACATCTTATGCAATGTTTCTAGTCACGTGTAATTCACGCGAGGTTAATATTTGGTGGTAACTTCCTCTCAGAAACATTCTACTTCCACACACCAACCCAACGTGATAAAATTAAACACATTGATTAAGGTAGATGGTTTAATTATTAATTTTATTATTTATTACAAAGTATCTCCTTCCACATTCTCACATAACATTATAATATTAATGACACATTGATAAAGAGTGTATAATGTAACAAGGGCATAAAGCACCAAGTCCCTATAGGGAGTTTGAAGTGTTGAAGTAAAACGTTCTAGGATTACATTTAAATTATTCTAGTTAGAGTATTGTTAATTCAAATGGTGAAAAAGACTAATTTTAACCTCCATCAAATAGCTCCACCTATAATGGGTTAAAAAGACACCAATTTCTTAGAACTAGAACTATGTTCCATGTTCAATATTAAAATACCTATGGGAAGAATGTTGATATTTTTCTATTGTCAAAAAATAATATAATATTAAAAAAAGAGTAAAAGTTATCTAATATAAAATAATAGATATTATTAGTAAAAAGGAATATAATATGAACAAAGAATTGAAAACTTCTGATTCATGAAGATTTTCTTTTAACAAATGACACATAAATAATATCAAAAGGGGAAAACTACTCTATGGAAGATGTCAAGAAAAAATTCATTTAAACTTACAAAATATTTGTTCTTTATAATTAAATGATCACATACCATTAACTCATAAATGAAATCCAACCTAAATATATAGATCAATGCATAATCATTATATACTATGTCTAAATAATGAGGATTATAGATCTAATATTTTTTTCACCACCTAGTCTACCGTGAACTTATAGAGTTTGCATCATATAGGTTTGTACTTCTAACTAGAAATATTCAACATCATGCTTTGTTTGTGTATTTATGAGAATCCAACTAAGCCTCACATTGGCGCACAATATTTTGGTCTCAACATCATCCTCCCTCTTGACATATTTAATTGAAATCAAAAGAAGGGCACTAAGATACATACAATCAGTCATATCATCTACAAGTGGAATTAAGATATGATTTATCTCCATCAATTGATTAAAAAAAAAAAAAGAGTACCCATTGCAAATTAGGCTGTTAAAACATTCCAACTTTGGTTAAAAATTAGTGCTAATAAAAATGTATGAAATAGTTACAATTAATAAAAACCTAACAACCTTCAAAGCAATTTAGGTTTTATAATAAGAAGAGAGCTATTTGCATATATAGTGGGATAGAGGAAGAAAAAAATTGTTCCAGTTTTCCATCATAAAATTAAATGATTGGAATATATAAATGATCCTCGTTTACCTATTTTTATGCCATTTGTATGAATTATTGATTTTAAAAAAGAAAGTCTCAACTTGTTAAATATAAATATAAAATAATGTATAGCCCTCATGAGGGCAACCCTCATGGGCTTATGCAAAAAACAACAGTAATAAAATGATATTGTTTAAAATAACATTTTTGCACCTGGATTCTTCTTGTCAAGAGGAACAACAAGATATGAGGAGGTAGATTTAGACTACAGGAATTAGGAAAATAAAATGCTCTCATTCTTCATAGGCCTCCCTGAAAAAAGTCTAACTAAAAATGAAATCTAAAATAAATAAATAAATAAATATAAAGATATAATGAAGGAGTATATGTTGGATATTAAGGAGAGAATCAATGTTGGACTCCACTATTACTTACAGATGGTAGCTTTATTTAAAAAAAGTTGAGTACTTGTCATTTAATGCCTTAAATAGCATTATCTTTTTGCCTTGGTTAAAGACAAATTATTACGGTCCTCATTTTAACTTTGGAGAGATATGGCATTAATAATGCTTGGTTGTAATTACGTTTATGTATTTTATCGAAGCATTAATTTGATCCAATCATGGAAATAATTTGCCTCAAACAATGTAAGGTTGTAAATAACATAAAAAAAATTCAACTAATCAAAAATCAATAAAAAAAATTATATTCAATGATTAAGAACCTTGCACCTTACTTTATTAAAAGATTTAAATATTTTAATGTACATAAAATACAATAATTTCATTTTTCATCTTCCCCAGGAATAATAACCAATTAGTGCTTTTTGGATGCTAATTATTCCTTAGTGTTGTAACCCTCTCACAGAATCTTTCAATCGGCTACAAGTATGGATTCGTCTACCAAATCTGCCTCTTCATTTTTGGTGTAAATCTTGATATAATGGAATTGGTAACTTGGTGGGTCACTTTATAATGGTGTATCATGCCACTAATTTTTTTCTGAAACCACATATGCTCGTATTTCAGTGGAAATGGATTTTTCTATGCCTCTCCTAGTCGAGGTTATTTTACAAGTCACTGATCACTCTTAATATTAGCCCTTAGACTATGAAGGTATCCCATTTCATTGTGAGAGGTGCTTTAATATGGGTCATTTGGCATCCAAATGCCTCTACTTGAAGGTTTATCAATATTCATCTTGGTGGAAGGATGCTCTACATGAACATCTTACGGTAGATGTTGATGATGATTCTGACTCAGATGGATCTAAACCTCCTAATGACAAGAACAATTCCCTTCCTTCACTACTTGGCACTTCTACTATTAGTAATGTTGCAAGGACCTCTCCTACTATTGTTATTGTTTCTGAGACTACTATAGGATCCTCCCATATTATTGTTTTTGATGGGACTATTGTAGTTCTATCAAATGTGCATGGTTCTAGTACTAGAAATGTTACATGGACCTCCCCTATTGTATCCCATGCTATTGTTGTTTCTACTAGGAAAACCACAAAGATCTCACCTATAATTGCTACTGATACTCATAATGCTCCTATAGGTGGATAGTTTGTTGTTGGGGTTGATGATGTTGTGTCCTCTCCCTAAGCTCCACCCCTTTCTGAGGATTTCGTGAGTTTTTCACTTCCTACATCTCCTAATTTTTCCAATGGCGATAACTAATTTTATTGGACTATAGTCTAAAGGAGGAAATGTGGTCTTCCTAAGTATGTTTCTCATACCCACACTCAGGCCAAGGGTGTGTAACCTACTAGGTCAGTTTCTATTATTATTTAGTTAGTTGTTCCTTGCAACCTTGCTTCCTTTTTGTACCTTAGTATTTTGGGATTTGCTATCCATATGTTGTTCATGTGTTGCTAATGCACTATTTCTAGCTTGTTTGTGGCCTTTTTACCTTGGGGGCTACTTTGTATAGGGTTCATAACCTTTTTTTCCTACTAAACTAATAAAAAACTTTAAAGATTAATTTTATAAAAATCAAGACATAAATTTGATAGGAATTAATGATTGGGTTTGTAATTTATTACAACTTATAAGTCCTCCCCCCTCCCCCCCCCCAATGATCACACTTTAAAGTATAAATAAATCTAAGAATGGCTATTATTCATATGAACCAATTCTCTTAAATATTTTTGAATGACCTAATTCTCCTTTAACATTTTTAATGGCTTAATTTTATTTTAATATTTTTTTAATTAATTTTAAATTTAAATAAATACATAAAATTAAATATATTAAACATATGTGATCTATAATATTAGAAAACTTCATTTTTAATGACACAATTCTCTTTTAATATTAATTTTAATTTTAGTTAATAATATAAAATTAAATATATCAAGTATTTATAATATATAATGTTAAAAATCTATACATTTTTTTACAAAATTAATTTGAAAGTTTTTTTTCCTAATTTGAAATTATTAAATAACAAATTTTGATATTATAAGGATAGTTCATTTTCATAATATTTAGTTTAAAGTTATTTAAATCTTATTAATATTATTTTATACCAGGCGGTGATAATAATGTACGTAAAATAATCCATGTAATATATAAGAAAAGGAGAAACAAAAATATTATTAAAAATGTTATGAAAACATTGGTACCTAAACTATAAAACATTTGGTTAAAAAATAAATATTTATATTAGGATGATGTATTGGGAGAGGTATTACAAATTCAAGATTGAAAGAAGCATATTGGTATTTATATTAGAATGGTGTATTAGGAGAGGTATTACAAATTCAAGATTGAAAGAAAGATATTAAAATATATAATATACAATTAAAATAATATCATCTATATTAAAATTGTATGTTTGGAGAGGTATTACAAATTCAAAATTGATAATAGGATATTAAAATTAAAAGTATTATTCAATATGTTATGAACAATGTAATAACAAACAAAAATTATAAAATGAATCTTGCAAATATCATCAACACTCCCTCCATTCTAAATTTCCCACCCTCAACATATAGACAAGATAAAATTCATAAAAAATAATAAAAAATGAGAAAAATAAATTAGAATGAAAACAAAAATTCAAAAAACAATATTTTAACAACATCAATGATATAAATATTTTTATTTCTTGAACATTTTTTAAATAATTATAATATAAATAAAATTTAACTAAATATGGATTGAATTAAATATTTACATTTAAATAATATTTTTGTTTATTAATAATAGATATAGGCATGAATTTCAATTTTTTCTAATACTGGGTTCCCACTCTCCTCTCTATTAACTTCTCCACTCACACACACACATATTTTTGTAATTTCAGTTCTTTCTTTTTTAGAACATATAATTTTTTTTACAATTTCAATTGTTTATTTTTCTTAAGATTGAATAGAAATAAATTATGGATTTAATAAAATCAAACATGAAATATATCATTTATTTTCACATATTTTCTTTTAAATTATATTATTTCATTTTTTTTTTAATACCATATTTTATCCCAATATAAATAAGGGCCATGTAGTGGTAGAAGTACCTATCATATAAAAAATATTTTTTGATCTATTAGAATTTTTCCTAGAGTGCACGTCCTTATCATAATAATAGAGAATTTTTTATCAACAAGGCCCACAAAACCACATGATTCACGAGAAACAATAGATAATTGAAAAAACATACATTATAAAAGGTATAAACCCTAAAAAATAGAGAAAAATAAACTAAATTAAAATTTATCATCTGAACATTATAATAGCTTAGGGTGATTTGAGAGCAATGAGTAATTGAAAAAAAAAATATTCTGAAAGGTATACAGATTTAGAAATAGAGAATAATAAACCAAATTAAAATTGAGCATTTGAATATTTGAATTCAGCATGATGACAATTGATAACTCTTCTTATTAATTTTACATTATGGTTCTTAACCACATGCTCTAATCCCCTAGAGACTACCCACCCTACAATATATATTTTTTATCATATTTTGTATATATCTAATATATAAATAATATAAGGAGGTAGGTTTCAACCAGAGGAGAATGATGTAGAAAAAATATGCCAAATTTTTGGAGGCCATACATTTTTATCCATAGCTCCATCTAAGCTCTTCCATGTACCAAATTAGCTATCTAAAAAAATTTATAGCTATCCTAAGCCTTTCTATCTACTTAGGGGTGTTTTGATATTTTTAGGAGGCCATACTTAACCATCTAAGGGTCTAAATTTATAGTTTAATATTTTTTTAGAATTTTTGTATTTTAAAAATTTATATATTTTTATTGTAGAACATGAAATTTAGTTGAAATTCATCTTATATGATAATTTTATTGTTTAGAGTATTTAATGATATTTTTAGAGATTCACACACTCGCATGCGAAACTTGCTAAAAATAACACCTACAAAAAATACGGTTGTTTTAGATTTTAATTTTTTTTTAAATTTTTGCATGTCAAATATAAATTAAAGTAGAGGTTTATTTTTTCATGGTTGGGGTTTATAATTATTTAAATTATTTCATTAAGAATCAATTCTGGTTGTTGTTTGAAATATTTGTCTATTGGTAATGTTTTTTCTATTCATAGTATCTAGGTTCATTATTTTGTATTAAAGTGAGTTTAAATATTGGAGGTGTAAGAAATACTAAGAGAGTGAGAGGGTATTGTACAGATGAACTAGACTATACAAGAGATACAGAGGCAAGTGGAAAAAGTAACCATGGTTATCACTAATAAGAGAAGAAGATAAGGTGGTAATGAGACTGAGGAAGACACAAATTATGATCAAGAAATTCAGCAAGAAGAACAACAACAAGATCAACCACCATCAATGGAAGAGAGGATGGTTTGGGATTTAGAAGGAAGACATGAAGGAATAAAAGTTAATGCTCCATATTATGGTGGTAAATTTCAACCAAAGCAAAATGATGGAGAAAAAATTGGCCAAACTTTTAGAGGCCATAACTTTTAACCCATAGCTCCATTTGAGCCCTTCCACAAGCTAAAATTCTTGTATCTAAAATTTAACTTCTATCCTAAGCTGTTTTATCCACTTAGGGATGCTTTTAATATTGTTCAAAATTATAGTTTAATGATTTTTACAAAAAATTTATATTTATAGAAATTGTATATTTTTATGACTAGACATTGAATTTAGTTGAAATTCATCCTATAGGGTAATTTTAGTATTTAGAGTATTTTGGAATATTTTTAGATCTACATGCAATTTCATGCAAAACTTGTTAAAAATAGCAGATGCTAAAAATAGGGTTTTTTTAATTTTGTTTAAATTTTTGCATGTCAAATGTAATTTTGAGTTGAGGCATATTTATGCATGATTTTGGTTTATAATTATTTCAATTCATTCAATACAAATCTATTCTATTTATTGTTTGAAATCTCCATCTATTGGTAATTTCTTTCATCTTGATAATATTTGGGTTGATTAAAATATTTATATCATATATTTGTAATTAGTATTATATATTTTAATAATATATGAAATAATTTATACATAATATAAAATAAAATATTTAGTATATAATATAATTTAATAATTTTATTAAATTATATATGTATATATTATAAAATAATATTATATGTTGCATGACTTATTATCTCTTTCTCTAGATATAAAATGAAATGAAATAAACAAAACAATGATTGAGGGATGCAATGCTTAGACATTAATTGAGAGTACATTATGAAAGCAAAATATACTAAGATTATATCTTGAGGAAGGGGAAAATAAGATGATGTAATTATATGGATTTAAAACACACATGAGAGTTTTTTTAGTTTTTTGTAATGAAATGTGGTTTACATTTTATACATGCTTAAAGTTAGACTAAAAAATTGAATTTTTCTTCTTTTGGGAAGGGCATTCTTGAGGATGAAATTGGTGGTGGATATCTCAACTAGGCATGATCAAAATCTAAGAACCTATTCCTAGACATTATATGTCACCCTTGATATGTTATCAATTTAATTTTATAGCAACAAAGCATTGAAGGTAGAGTTATCCAACTACAACTTCAACTTTTATAACATCTATTATCAGTGTTTCCACACTCCTAAAAAATAGTGAAAACATGTTTATGGGTGGATATGGACATCTTTGTCATGATATCACATGTATTTTTCCTATATAGATGTGATAAAAGTGACATACATACACCTAGAGGTCACAGAGGTAGAAATACTAGTTGGAAGCTAAGAATTTGTCTCTTCACTACAATAAAGTTGCATTTCAATACTCAACACTACAACTTATGCCATGGATTCATATCCAAGGTTACATCAACATGATATGGGGTGAATTTATATAGATTCAAAAAACACATGAGTGTTATTTAGATTTATTCCAATAATTTATCTTTTTATTTTACAGACTCCTCAAATTATGGTAAAATTTTACATTTTTATTATTTTGAGATGGGCATTCTTAAGGCAAGTATAAGTGATAGGTCTCTCAATCTAGCATGATCGGAGGCTAAAAAATTATTACTAGACATTATCCACCCATACACATGTTGTTAAAGCTAATTTCAAGCCATGAAGTACCAGAGATGGAGTTCTCCATCTATGGATTCAATTTAACAAAATTTATTATAAGTGTTTCTACACTTTTGAACATTATTAAAAACATGAATTCAGATGGGTTTGGACATTATAGTCATTATATCACATGTCAATTTCCTATTTATACATATTCAAAGTAAAATACTTGTAGATACAGATCTTGGTGGTGGAAGTTCAAGTTAGAGGATAAGAACTTATCTCTTCGCTATTAAAAATTTGCATTTCAAGACTTGTCACTACAACTTGTGCCACAGATTCATCTCTAAGGTTACATGGACATGCCCTAGGGTGAAACTAAAGATCTTAAACATGAATGTGTATTTATTTTAGTTAATTATAATGACTTGTAGTGTATGTTTTTTTGCATGATTGAAGTTAGGCTAAAATTTTAATTTTCCTTATTTTTGGAAGGGCATTCTTGAGGCCAAGATGGGTGCTAGTAGGTTTCTCAACTAGGTGTGATTAGAGGCCAAGAAGCTTGTACTAGACATGGTCCACCACCATGGATATGTTTTAATAAAAATTTTGAGCCATGAAGCACAAGAAGTAATGTTATCCAATTGTAGCTTCAATATTGACAACATTTATTGTTAGTGTTTCTACACTTTTGAACAGTAATGAAAACACACGTAAGAGTGGATTTGGATGTCATGGTCATGGGAACATAGGTCATTTTAATTTATAGATGTATTCTAATTGATGGACTTATAGTTAAAAGTCTCAGAGGTAGAATTTTAGTTTGAGGAGAAGAACTTGTTTGTTCACTTTGACAAAGTTGCATTTTAGAAGCCATCACTGCAACTTATGCCATGGATTCATCTCCAAAATTCCACCAACATTATCTATAAGGAAATTATAGGGATTATACATACATGTTAGGGTTATTTTAGTTCATGCTAATGACTTAAAATTTCTATTTTATGTATCCTTGAAGTTAGGCTTTAAACCTAAATTTTTATTATTCTGAGAAGGACATTCTTGAGGACTAAATTGGTGGTGGGTCTATCGATAGGGCATGATGCGAGGTCAATAACCTAGTACTAAAGGTTATCCATCACCTAATATGTATTGGTAATTCCATTTTTGATCCATAAAGCACCAAAATTAGAGTTATCTAACTATAGTTTCAACTTTGACTGATAAGAATTACCCTATTAATAGAGAAGAGCGAAAGGCTCTGGTATATGCAGACCACACCAAATTGTTGATCAATCTAAAAAACATAAATTATTCAAATGTAATGTGTTGGATATATAGGACATAAATTTCATAAAAAATAGGAGATAAAACTAATCCCAAAACTAACTATCCTATCCTAACTCTATGTGATTTAAATAAATCACTTACATTTATTCAAACTATTATTTTATTTTCACACCTTAATATTAGGACTAATTCCCAACATTGACAACACCTATTGTTAATGTTCTCATTTTTTTGTATAGATATGATATTTTGTTTCATCATGACCACCTCATATGGAAATGTTATAAAACTCATCTATATACTCTTGTATACTATAGTTTTTTTTGCCTCAAGTTTTGAAATCTTCTGTATAGGGTTTGTCCATAATCCATAGGAAGAATTTTCTCCCTCATCAGCTTTTCCATATTTTTCCATGTTTTAATCTTCTCTTTAACTTTTCTCTATCTCTATTTTTTTAGCTGATCCCATGAATTCATTGTATGACCTTTCAATTTTGTGCATGCAAACATTGCCTTCTTTTTTTCTCTCATAGTCTTCCATTTAAAGAACTTCTCCATGCTATTCATACAATATATCAACTCCTCTAGGTTTAAACTACCTCGATAATCTTGAACATCAACCTTGATTCCTTTATTTATTTCTTAGAAATCCCAAGCCATCCTCTCTTCTATTGATGGTGATTGATCATGTTGTTCTTCTTCTTGCTAAATTTCTTCATCACGATCTATGTCTTCCTAGATCTCATCACCACCTTGTATTCTTCTTTGATTGGTGATAAACATTGTTAATTATTCCACTTGCCTCTTTATCTCTTTTATATTTTGGTTCATCTATGTAATACTTGATCACCCTCTTGCCATTTTGTACTCCTCCAAGATTCAAACTTACTCTAATACTAGATAAAGAACCCAACTACTATCAAGATAATAAAATATCAATAGGTAGAGATTTTGAAATAATAAATTATATTGATTTGTATTGAGTAAATTGAAATAATTACAAACCATTTATAAATAGGCCTCAACTCAGAATTAGATTTGACATGCAAAAATTCAAAAAACATAAAATCTAAAAATGCTTATTTTTAGCAACTTTTAATTTTACCAAGTTTCACATGTAAGTGTGTGTATCTTTAAAAATATTCCAAAATACTCTAAAAACTAAAATTAACATATAAGATGAATTTCAGCTAAAGTTCATGTTTGATCATAAAATTATACAATTTTGAAAACTACAAAAATCCCAAAAAAAATATTATACTATAATTTCCATCACTCAGATGGTCATAGATGACCTCTAAAAAATATTCAAAACACATTTAATTAAAAATCAAGGTTTAGGGAAATAATGAAATTTTTGAGATGGTCATTTTGGCACATGGAAGAGCTCAAACGGAGCTATGGGTCAAAATTTATGGCCTCTAAAAGTTTGGCCTATTTTTTCTTACATCAGATACTGGGTTGATAGTGTCAATATAGCTCTAACTTATGTTCTCAAATTTAACACATAGTCACATCAATACAACTATGCTTTGTTTGTGTAAGTTTTTCATTAGGTACATGTTACTAGGTCAACGCTATTGACACAGTACACTTTCAGACTTCCATATCAGACTACTGGGTCAACCCTATCGAATCTTTACATTTTTAGACTTTTAAAAAAAAAACATTAGGTCAACCTTATTAATAGATTACATTTTATAGGTTTTTATAAAATAGACTATTGGGTCAACCCTATCTTACCTATCATGGTTTCTATAAGACTAATCAAAATCCACTTGATTTTAATTGGCTTCCCTTTAAAATTGAACATAATACTATTTGAACTAAGCTTAGGGTCCTTGATTTACCCTTATCTTATAATATACTCCTTGATCACCCATGTAATCATAGACCAAGAGTTGTTTTTTCTTATTATATCCAATCCATTAAATTTTTACATAATGATAAGTTGTGTATGCATGAAGTTGATCCCAAACCTTAGAGTATTCAAATTACTAATCCTAAACCTCAATATCATATTCCTACCATTTGTAAGATAAATATTGCTCCTTTACCTGAGTTCATCAACATCAATCTTAATTTACATGTCACTCTTGATGATTCTAGTGATGATGAACCTAATGATTTACAACATACTTTCAATATTACCAAGCTACCTCCCTATATTTTAAAATGGCTTCTCCCTTATTAATTACCTCAAGATAGTACTATTCCTCTTACTGATGAGATCACTAATTTTTATCCTCCATGTAATGCTCAAGAGCCTTATTATCCAAAATATCCTCTCATCACGTCTCCACATACATTTAGTACTATTGGTATTTCACCTTCTAAAATTCCCCATGAATCTCAAGGATGTATAATTTATCCAACATATGATGATAATTACATAATGTCCCAATCTTAATATAGAGACTTAGATTTCCAACATTATCAGAAGACCTTAGCTCAAATTCATGCTTTTAATTTTGATCTTCATACCATTTCTATGGATCATGAATTATATCTTGAAGTTCATGTACCTCTTACCCATTCTCCACTTCTTGATACTCCTTGGGTGGTCGATAAAATTACACCTTTTGAAGCTCCAAAAACTATTGCATCTTCTGTATCACCTATGAATTTCATCACTATCTCATATACTACACTCATTACTAAAACCAACAACATACCAATCACTTTCAATCCATATACTCCTTCTAGTCCTAATATTACACTACATGCTAAGGCCACTAATGTCCTTTAGATACACTCTGAGTATGATCACCATGGTAATCAAAAATTTATAACTTGAAGTAGATGTTAAATATTATGGTCCTCTTTATACCTTACCTAGTGATGAAACTATTCTTGAAACATTTCTTCCCTGAGAACCTAAACTTCCTCTGTAACATCATAAATTTGGGAGCATCAAAACCAAATCACTTTGTTTAATAATTTTGTTGCTAACATTGATCCTAAGACTAATCCAATTTATTCTTTACCTAATGTACCATACCATTTCTAGGATTGCAATGTCATGCTTATTAAAGAAACCACGCATATTGAATATGGTACTCCATCATGTCCTCAACCACTTGCAGTTTCTCGTGAACTATCACCTATCGAGTATGATAATTTTAGATTATTTTTTGATAAATATCATTATGTATTCTCTTGGTCCTATGAGGACATCCCTCATATTGACCCTAGCATTGTGGTATATAACATGATCACTTATCCTGATGCCATACCTATGCATAAAAAATAAAGGAAATTTACACCCAAGGTTTCTATCTTATGTCACAAGGAAATCATCAAAATTATCGATGCTAAATTTATTAAATTACTGGACTATTTTGAATGGGTTTCTAACATAGTCCCTGCCATAATACCCAAAAGTCTTAAGACCCATATTTTTGATATGGTTATCATCTTTGACTATCTTCTTGAATATCGAGGTAAATTAAACCCTTAAAAATGTGTATTTGGTTTCATATCTATAAAAAATTTAGGATTCCTAGTCTCTCTCTGTTACATCAACATAGGCCCATCTAATATTAGTGTTATCATCAATATGCCCATTCTTTGTTCTATTCCAGACATTTATGCTTAATCAAACTTGGGAGAATTAGATGATTTATCCTTGAAATAGATTATCACATTCACTCTATCAATTATCTTATTAAAAAAGGTAATGATTTATAATGGATGAATCCTTATCAAAAGGTCTTTTATAAAATGAAATAATTATTTCTTCACCCACCTATGTTTCATCCTCCTTCAATAGATCAACCCTTGATTTTATATACTTCTTCCACAACTATATCAATTAAGATAATGATTTCCCAACAAGATGATACTAGAAGAGAATATTTCATCTATTACATTAGTTGAGACCTCGTTTATTAAGAGAAATATTATACATAATTTGAATGTGATTGCCTTGACATGGATTTTGTAACTAAAAAGCTTTGACATTACATGATATATCAGACCACTTATGTCATCATTCATTCTAACCCCCTTCATCACTTCTTCTCCAAATCCTTTCTTCCTAGAGATAGAATTAGCAATTGGACGGTCCTCCTTATGGAGTTTGATTTCTGCATCATAACTCAAAAAGTTATCAAAGTACAAATAATAGCTTATCAACTTGCCACAATTCCTATGCCAGCTACCAATCACTTTAAATATAGTCTTCTAGATGATAAAATTCTCTATATTCAAGGTCTTAATCAAGCTATTTATCTCAAAGATTACTTTCAAAACTTTAATGTTGATCTTAAAGTAAGTAATCTTTATGAGTTTTCTATTCCCCCTGATACTATTAAACCATAAGTAGTTATTGAAGAGATTATGATATTAATATCAACTAGCATAAGGATACTTGGACCCTTCACTTTGATGGTTATAAATGCCTTCAATGATATATGGAAGGTTGAATTTTTAGACGTCCTCTTGGTAAATTCATCCATTTAGCATTTTACTTAACATTTGATGTCATTTATAATATGGTCGAATATAAATCTCTAATCTTAGGCATGAGAGTTATTATTGATTTAAACATCCAATAACTATATACCTTAGGTTATTCTCATCTTATTTACCACCAAGTCAATGGTGATTATCAATATAAAAGTTAAAGTCACATTACTTATCATCATGTTGCAACCACTCTCTCTAAGGACTTTATTTCTTTTAAAATTGAGCCTATCTCTTGAGATCAAAATTTTATTGCTAACTCTTTCCCTTGTTCATCATCTATTTTTCATACTCACCAAGTTATTTATGATCCCACTTTTATTATAAAAATGATAAAATATTTGTATTCTACTCAACTACAAGATTCACTTATTTGCCACATTGAGGTTGTCACCATTCGACAATGCCCTTGGTATAAATACATCATTCAATTTATACATCATCAAAATTATCCTCTTAACATAGATTCTAGTAAAAATACATGTATTCAAAAAAAAAGATTTTAAGTATGTATTTATATATAACATCCCTTACTATCATAATGTAGAAGGAACCTTACTTTATTGTGGTATGTAAAATTAGGTTCTTTCTCTTTTTGAACAAACACATGGGGGCATTTGTGATGACCACTATAGTAGACATATTACAAAAAAATAACTACCTACGTATGGGTTACTTTTGGCCTACTCTTGAAAAAGATGAAATAAAATTTTATAAAAAAATGTACTCCTTTCCAACATCATGATGATCTCATTCACTCACATCCCACCAAACTTCAAACTATTGAATCTCTTTGTCCATTGTCTATGTGGGGATTAGATATTATAGGAAAATTACCTTTCTCTCAAGATGGGCATGTATTTATCATCACAACTACCAAATATTTTACCAAATGGGTTAAATATATGCCCCTTTTTAATGTCTCCAGTACTACCATTTCTAAATTTATTCTTAACCAAGTCATTTTCTGCTTTGGTGTTACCATACTCTCATCTCTAACAATGGTGTTAATTTTAAAAATAAGGATGCCAAATTGTTTTATGCCAAATTAAAGATCAATCAAAAAAAATTTACACCCTATCATCCATAATGTAATTGTTAAGTTGAGGACATAAACAAAATTCTCAACAAAATTATCCAAAATATAATTCATGAAACCTGCATGGATTGTCACATTCATCTTTATCCTACTCTTTAGGCCTATCAAACTAGCATACATAATACAACTAGGGCAATGCCATTATCTCTAGTTTATGGTTCTAAGTTAGTCCTTCCCTTGGAATTTGAGCTTCCCTCTCATCATATATCTCTTCATGGTATCATTCTCAAAGAATAAATACGTAATACTTTATTTCATGCCCTTCATCTCCTTCATAACACCACCTTTATATTTTTTAACATAATCACCAATACAAGGCTCATATTATGAAATAAAGTAATAAACATGTTAAAGTTCACATATTTAATATTGGTGATATTGTCCTCAAATTAGACTAGGCTCATAATAAAGAAGGTAAATATACCCAAAAGTACTGGGGGGGCTCTTTCATCAAATATATTCTTGGTTCAAGTACCTATCACCTTCAAATTAATGAAGGCCATGTTTTCAAAGAGCCCACCAATGTATAATTTTTGAAAAATTATTTTATCTAATCCTTATTTTATTTTTCATTTTTTCTATATTCTATCTATACACAGGTCTCTCCCTCTTCAATAGTTTTATATTTTTCATAAACCTTTAGCCCATTTTTGGGTATTCTGGTTTCCCTTTTCTCTCATTAATTTCATTGTAAAATTATGGATAGGACTCAGTATTCCTCATGATGTAACATATTTTCTTTATTTTATAACTTTTTATCCACTTTTTACACCCCTTGGGTTTTTCTTTTGTGAGTTAGAGTGTTAGACCATGGATAGGACATGGCCTTCCTCACAAATACCATATCTTTCTTCTCTCATTTATTTTTTAAATTATTTTTTGCACCCTCATGTGTGTATATTTTATGATATATAGTGTAATACCATGGATAGGAATTGGCCTTCCTCATAAAATTACCATCATGTTATTTCTTTTCTAGAATGTGTTTTTATCCTTGTTCTTAGCTCTAGATTTTACTTGTTTTGATATATGGAATTTTCACAAAAAAATTATGTTAGCATGTTTTCCTTCATTTACCTCATTATTATGATAAGGAATCACACTTTACTGTCATTATATCATTTTTGGCCTTTTGCCACATTTTTTTGTGATTTGAAGTAATTAAAATTATTCCATTTGTCATTACTCTTTATTTCCTTTCCTTTCACTCAACATTGTATAAAACAACATCTGAGTCAATATACCACTTTTATTTCACCTAAATTTATGAGATTCTTAGACCCCATGCTATCTGATGTTTCTCTCTCTTAGTAACCAAGTCCCAAGTATTTAAATGAAAATCATCTCTAACACCCATGTTTGGTCTTCCAAATCTATATGGAGGAGGAAACAAAAAATTCATCAAGAAAGGTAAAATAAAAATCATTTGAAATAAAAGGAAATGAGATTTAAAAGGCAACGTATGTTTCATAAAAGTTCAAATCACATCAAAAGACATGATTACAAGCACATCTCCTATCTCTAGTCAAATATCAAAATCCATAGTTTGCCTCACATAGAGCTGATGTCCATTATGGTGTGGTAAACTAGTAGATTAAAATAACATAATTCAATAAACTCTACAATGCTACCTAATTTCTCACACAAGTACCCAATCTTCACAGTAGATCGATGGCTCTATAAGAGGTCCTAAAGAATGGGAAAAACATTATGGGAAGGTAAGTACATTTTAATTTTCATGTATATAAATATCATGGGATGATCTACATATTTAATTTATTAATCTAAGACTTATGTATCTAAGATAAGCACTTCATAGTCCTTAAGGTCGATAGTCCTCTTGTTTTTACAAACCTAGTTTGAGTGTCTTGAATTGACCAAAGAGTTCCTATACCTCTCTTGTTGATAGTATTTTTTGCTAGGTTGACTAGGTTAACCCTATACAATTTTGGGTAAAATTCATTTATGATCTAGGTAAATTCTTGATTGACCTAACCTATGACCTAGTGAATTTTTGTCTATAACTTTACTAGGTCGACTGGGTCGACCTAGTATAAAATAATATCAAGAAGAGCTTAAGGAAAGGAACAAAGGGATAAAAAGTGGGAAAAGACTAGAAGAGTGTTCAAAAGAGGAGTAGTAACTTAGGGAATGGTTTTTAGGAGTTGGTTA
>JARHVA010008671.1:85000-102500 GCA_037957365.1 Torreya grandis | reverse complement strand
ACAAAGTGATATTATTAGTATAAAGGAAAATGAATCATGCCTAAACTTACCGTACAAGTGAATCCCATGTAGATGATTTTGAGTAGGCCAATCTATGTCTATGTATGTAAAACATGATCCAAAGTAATGACCTACAATGAAACATGAAAAAATCTATCTTTAAGATATTATCAAAAGCACAAGATTATACTAAATAAAGCACTGAGTAAATATGTTTAAAGAGAGAGGAAAGGAATGATTACACCTCGTTGGGTACATGAACTAATGCATGAATGTAGTGACAACCAACGTAAGTACTTGATTTAATATGATGAAAACATTTTTAAACCAATCCATAAAATATGTATGATCCCCATTCAAGAAGACTAGCTAAAAAAATAGGATAATTTATTTGATAAATTAGATTTTGATTGTAAAAAATGTCAGGTGTTTATTTCATTGATGAAATTGATTAAGATGAAACCTATAATGTAAACCCTAAAACTTATATCATCTAACATATATGATGAAAATAATTAAATAATTTAAAATATACATGATGCATATCATATTGTACGCTTGAAATCATGAAATAAAGATTTTAATGCTACCTAATGAATAATTACAACTTGTCCAGTTATTAGTGAAACAGGGAAAAATTGATCGATTTCAGAAACTAGTTGAGCACTAAACATAAAATGGAAAAAATCAGTGAAAGCAATTGGAAGATGTCAAAGACTTAATGATTCCAATAACACTAAGAATCAATTATTATCTAGTAGACTTCCAAGAAAGGACTATGTTGTAGTTGATGCTCTCAAATATTTACTTACAAAATTTTGAAAAGATAATACAAAAGCTTCACCCAATATAGGATATGTAGTGAAAATAAAAGTTGGTTCTCGTAACTATGAAAAAAATATCAAACATTTCTTGGATATGACCCAAAAATAATTATACTCTAAATTTTTGTAAAAATATCAACAAATAACAATTAGTCAAAGATACTTGTTATTGAATTGTCAATGCACTATGATGTTTTTCACCATATAAATTGTACATTTTATACTAACAACATTTTCTAGGAATGTGGCATATAATTCCAAAAATAGTTAATGATTTTATTCCAACATTTTTTTTTGAAATACTAGATAGACAACTCTTTTATAACAAAACATGTTTGGATGGAAATTGTTGCATTTATGGTGGATTATTAGAATTAAAAAGTTGCATCCATGAGGATATTACAAATTCAATTGGATAGGAATTATTTGGTTTGATAAAATACAAAAATTTTACTTATCGTGTCAAATATGGCAAAGAATATAGGTGTGAAATTGCTACAAAACATTTACATGTTTCATAATTTATTATCAAATTAAGGGAGGAAATTATTTATGAGTATGTAAGGCACACATAGGGATAGATGTTTAGAAAAACATTTCAAATTAAGCAAGGAAAAACTCCCACATGGTTCTATTATTTTAATAGTTAACTTTTGTGAGAATTAGACATTAAAACCACAAATGGAATTTCGGTCACAATGTTACAACTCAATACAAATTATCATATTTTTGCATATAAAATTCATGCATGAATTTGATACTACAAATTGAGATCAAAACATATTAAGGGAGTACCATTTCTATATGAGTTATGATGAATCACATTGTAAAAATTATGTGAAATTTTATTTTGATATGTTATATAGATAGTTGAATGAGCGGAAAATTAATTTAAATTAGCTATACATTTGGTCAAACAATTGCACATAGTAAATCAATAATGCATGGATGTTTTATTGGTTGAGAAGGATGTACATTAACACTAGTGTTTTAGATTTTCATTAAGATTGGCCATGCAAAATGATAGCATGATGAAGTTTTAGCATGTGTAAAATGAGTCATTGTAAGAGAGGAGTTGAATTTTAAAAGCAGTGTTGTTTTGATTGATGCAACAACAATTTCTAAATGGTATAATGATAAAATGGGAAATGGTGATCATTATAATTCCATTGATCATAGATATTTTTTTTGATACAAGAATAACACTTGGAAATGTATGAGGATTGTATGATTGTATCCAGATCATGTGTGCTCCACTCATTTTGTAGCTCATATGAAGTTTCTTGGACTATTCATATGAGACACATGGAATGTTTTTGTTTTACATGCATGGATTATATTTTGAATGAGTGTGATTCAAAATATTTTATGGATGAATGGATTTGTAGACATCTAATTGTAATTGACACACATCAAGTTCCACCAATATTACAACTTATAGATATGACATCATCATATGAATTTGACCATGTATCTAATTTAGTGTAACTAGATATAATATTAATCATTGTGTTCTATTTATTATAATTATTTATCTTGATAGAATAATTAAAAGAAAATAATTTAATTTATTTATTCTCATTATCTATCTTGATATAGGCCATGGTTTTTTAGTTATTATTGATGAGGATAATGAATAGAGAGCACACAACTACTTATGCCAGTTTGTCAAGAAAAAGAAAAATTGACTTCCTCAATCATAAATGGATAAAACATTAACTATCCCATTGGGTATATGGTTGTCATTGAAACTTGGCTTTGATGATATCCTATAAAACATTTAGATACATGGTTGTTTGAATACTTTGAAACTCATAGGGAGATACTACAATATTAAAATTTAATTATTATAATAAATATTCAATTGGTCAAATATCATGGGAGGTAATTAAAAAAGAATTTATGTAAAGTTCATAATTTGGAACTTCAATTTATTCTTATTACTATCAAGATTAGAGCAAATCCTAGTGGTTTAATAAATTAAAATTCAAAAGTATGTTGACTTGCCAAATGTAGATCTATTTAATTTTACCAAATTTTATTGATTTTATAGGTAGTAAGTATAAATTTAATTTTTAATTACTTGATAACAAATTATATTTAGGTTAGTGGTTCCAAAAAATAGAGGCATAATATAAGTAATATATATAATGATAATTTCATATAGTACCTTCATGTTGTTGTCACTATTATTAAATAATTTCATATTCTTAAAGCTAACAGAGGCATAATATAAGTACTTAGTTATTACATAATGGGTGATGAGTCTCTTGATCATGCATGATGGAAGGAAAAAAACATATTCATATATGTTATTTGATACCCCAAAATGTTGGTAACACCAATTTGTAGTTACAAAGCACCAGAGGTAGATTTATCCAATAACAACTTCAACATTGACAACATTGATTATTAGTGTTTCCACGTTCTTGAAGAATAGTGAAAACACACTTTCAAGTGGATTTAGAATTTGTGGTTGTGTTATCAAATGTAATTTTCCTATTTAATAATTATCAAAATGATGTAATTTCACCTAGAGGTCCTAGATGTATAAATCTCAACTGGAGGACAAGAACATGTTTATTCACTATTAAAAAAGTTGAATTTTAGGACTTTTTAATATAACTTGTGCCCCTGATTAGTCCTGAATAGTCCATTGACATGATTTGGTATGTAATTATAGGTATTCGGTATGTATGTCAGTGTTCTTTAAATTTATGCCAAATACTTATGATTTCCATTTTGTGTACACTTAAAGGTAGGATAAAAACTATTTTTTACCTGTATTAGGAAAGGCATTCTTGAGTCTAGAATGGGTGGTGGGTCTCTCAAATAGGCACAATCAGAGTAAAATAACCTAGTCTTGGATGTTATAAAATACATTAAATGTGTTTTCAACATTATTTTTGAGCCATAAAACACTAGAGGTGGAGTTTTCCAACTATAGATTTAACTTTGATTACATTTGTTATCAATGTTTCCATGCTCCTAAATAGTAGCGAAAACACACTTCTAGGTGGATTTGGACATCGTGATCATGGGATCAAATGTCATTAATCTGTGTGTGTGTGTGTGTGTGTGTGTGTGTGTGTGTGTGTGTGTGTGTGTGAAGTGATGGAATTACATATAGAGGTCCCAGAGGTAAAAGTGTGAGTTGGAGGATAAGAACTTGTCTCTTAATTTAAAAAAGTTGCATTTTAAGATTCGTAACTACAACTTGTGTCATAGAGGTTCCAAGGTTCCATTAACATGATCTATTTTGAAATTAGAGGGATTTGACATGCACATGAGGTTTATTCCTATTATGCTAATGACTTATGGTTTCCATTTTATGCATCCCTGAAGATAAGCTAAAAAGTCATTTTTCTTATACTGGAAAGGGCATTCTTGAGGTCATAATGGGTGGTGAGTCTCTCTAATAGGCATGATATAAAGATAAAAACATGGTTGTAGAGATTATTTTCCACTCTATACATGTTCTCAACACCATTTTTTAGTGAAAAGGCATTGGAGGTGGAGTTATCTAACTACATCTTCAACTTTGACATATATTGCTAGTGTTTCCACACTCTTGAATAGTAGTGAAAACATGCTTATGGGTGGATTTGGATGTCATGGTCATGTGATAATGAGTCAATTTCCCATCTAGATGTACTCAAATTGAGGTAATTATACCTGTATGTATCAAAGGTAGAAATTTTAGTTGGAAGATAAGAATTTGTCTCTTCAATAGAAAAAATATACATTTTAAGACCTGTCACTACAACCTGTGCCATAAATTCATCTTTCAGGTTTGATCAACATGTTATATGGTAATATTATATGAGTTTTACATGCACTTAAGGGTTTTTCCAAATTTTTACAGTGAATTGATATTTCCATTTTATGCACCACAAAAGGCAAGTTAAAATCTACCTATTTCTTGTATTGGGAAGGGCATTCTTAGGGCCATAATGGGTGGTGGATCTATTGACCAGACATTATTGAAGGCCAAAAACATTGTCCTATATGTTAACCACCATATTAGATATGTTGAAAATAATATTTTTATCCATGAAGCACTGGAGGTAGAGTTTGCCAAATGTAGCTTTAACTTTGATGACATATGTTGTTAGTGTTTCCACACTCCTGAATAGTAATGAATACATAATTTTAAATGGACATAGATGTTATGGTCATGGAATAATGTGTCATATTCATATATAGACGTTTGAAAATTGAGGAATTTACACCTAGAGGTCCTAGACTCTAAAATACTAGTTAAAGGACAAGTACTTATCTCTTCATTGCAAAAAGTTGTATTTCAAGGACTATCACTTTAACTTATGCCACATATTCATCTCCAAGTTTTCACTGATGTTATATATGTTTAAAATCTAGGTCTATTACATGCATGTGATGTTTCTTCTAGTTATTGCAAATGACTTACTATATCCAATTTATTCACACCTGAAGCTAGGTTAAAATTTTGCATTTTCCTATTTTAGAAAGTGTGTTCTTGAGTCCAAAATGGGTGATGGGTCTCTTAACGAGGCATGATCAGATGAAAAAAACCTGGTCATATATGTTTTATACCACCTTGTACATGTTATAAATATCATTTTCAATCCATAAAGCATTGGAGGTGGAGTTCGCCAACAACAATTACAACTTGAAAAACATTTGTTGTTAATGTTTCCACACACTTGAGTAATAGTGAAAACATGCATTTGGATGGATTTGGACATTGTGATAATGGGATAATATGCAATTTTAATATATATAAATTTTAAAATTGATATAATTATCTATGGAGGTCTCAGAGGTAGAAATGTGAGATGGAGGAGAAGAAATTATCTCTTGATTGCAAAAAAAGATACATTTTATAACCCCGCACTATAATTTATGCCATGGATACATATCCAATATTACATATACATGATCTATCATGAAATTAAAGAGTATATAAATTCATGTGAGGGTTATTTTGGTTTGTTCTAATCACTTATGTGCATGCCTTAAATAAGGCTAAAAATTACATTTTTCCTATTTTGGGAAGAGCATTCTTGAGGATAGAATGGGTGATGGGTATCTCAATCAGGTGTGATCAGAGGCAAATAACATAGTATTAAACATTTTTAAACCACCTTGGACATATTTTCAATGCCAATGTCAAGCCATGAAGTACCAGAGCTAGATTTCTCTAACTGCAACTTCAACTTTGACAATATTTGTTATGAATGTTTCCACACTTCTAAATAGTAGTGAAAACATGCTCCTATGTGGATTTAGATGTCATGATCATGGGATCACATATGATTTTAATTTTCATATGTTTTAAAAGTGATGTAATTGCATATCAAGGTCTCGAATGTGGAAATCTCAATTATAGGATAAGAACTCGTCTCTTCACTATAAAAAGTTAAAGTTTAGGACTCATCACTACAACTTATGACACAAATTCATCTCTAATTTTACATAAAAATGATATGGGGTATAATTATAGGTATTCAAAACAAACATTATATTTCTTTTGTTTTGTGGCAATGACTTATGGTTTATATTTTAAACACTACTATATTTAGGCTAATATTTTAATTTTTTCTTCTTTTGGGAAGGACATTCTTGAGGCTAAAATAGTTCTAGATCTCTTGACGAGGCATTATTGCAGGCCAATAACCTGGACCTAGACATTATATTCCAACATTTTTATGTTATCAATGCTAATATTGAGCCAGAAATCACTGAAGGTAGAGTTATCCAACTACAGCTTCAACTTTGACAACATCTATTATTAGTGTTTCAACACTCTTAAACAATAGCAAGAACATGTTTTCGGGTGGATTTGGACATCATATTAATGATATCACATGTATTTTGCATATCCATATGTGTTCAACATGAGTAAAATACACCATTGAGGTCTTAGGGTTAGAAATTCTAGCTAGAAGATAAGAACTTATCTCTTCATTGCAAAAACATTGCATTTCAGGACCCGTCACTATAACTTGTGCCACATATTCATATCCAAGGTTCCATCAACATGCTCTAGGATTAAATTATATGTATTTAGAAAAAAATTATAGATCTTTTCTTCATGCCAATAACTTATGGTTTTTATTTTACGCATGCTTGAAATTAGGCTAAAAATTTACATTTTTCTTATTTTGAGAAGGGCATTCTTGAGGCTACAGTAGATGGTGGGTCTCTCAACTAGGCATGATCGAAGTCCATAACATAGTCCTAGATTTTATTCACCCATATACATGTTGATAAATCCAATTTTCATCAATGAAGTCCTAAATATTATGTTATCCATCTATGGATTCAATTTTAATAACATTTATTGTCACTATTTCCATGCTCCTAAACATTATTAAAAGCTTAAATCTGGAGTTTCTAGAGGTGTAAATTTTAGATGGAGGAAAAAAATTGTCTTTTTACTAAAAAAAAAATTACATTTCAATACTTGTAACTACAATTTGTGCTTCAAATGTAGCTTCAACATTGACAACATTTGTTGTCAATGTTTCAACACTTATAAGTAGTAGTGAAAAAACACTCAAATTTTGATTTAGATGTCTTGGTAATGGTAAAAAATGACATTTTTTTGTCCATATGAATTCAAATTGATGGCCTTATATTTAGAGGTCTTGAAGGTAGAAATGCTAGTTCGAGGATAAGAACTTATTTGTTCACTTTGAAAAAGTTACATTTGAGGTCCTATCACTGCAACTTGTGCCATGGATTCATCTCTAAGGGTAGATTTACATTACTTGGGGTAAAATTAGAGGGATAAAAAATACATGTTAACATTCTTTCAGTTCATACCAATAACTTATAGTTTTTCTTTTATGCATGCCTAAAGCTAGGCTTAAAAACTACATTTCTCTTGTTTTGGGAAGGATATTATTGAGGCTATAATGGGTGGTCGGTATCTTTATATGGAATTATGGGAAGTAAATAACCTTGTATTTTATGTTATCTACCACCTAGTATGTGTTGTAAATTCTAATGTTAATTCATAAAGCACCAAAGGTAGAGTTATCCAACTAGAGCTTGAAATTTGACAACATCTATCATTAATGTTCTCGTATTTATTTATAGATATTCTTAAATGGAGGTACTTATATTTGGAGGTCATATAGGTATAAATTTGAATTAGAAGATAACAACTTATCTCTTCACTATAAAAATAAATTACATTTCAAGCCCTCTTACTGTAACTTGTTCCATGAAATAGTCCTAAAGGTTTCATTGACGTGATTTAGTGTGAAATTAGAGGAATTCAACACACAATTGTGGTTTTTATAGTTCATTCCAATTTATTATGGTTTATGTTTTAATCATGTCTAAAATTAGGTTAAAAAGTTACATATTTATTAATTTGGGAAGAGCATTCTTGAGGCCACAATGGGTGGTCAGTCTCTCAATCAAGCATGATGTTATGCAAAGAACAAGGTCATAGATGTTATCCACCACCTTATATGTGTTTGTAATGTCATTTTTAATTCATGAATCGCCATAGGTTGAGTTATCCAATTATAAATTCAACATTGACAACATCTATTATTAGTGTTTTTATGATATATAAAGTGGAGCAGATGTATGGTGAGAAGAGAATAAATGTCCAAGTTGAGTGTAGTGGAGAGGGAGAAAACATAATTTATGAAGTGAAATAAAATAGATATAACCACCAACATATTTGAAGTCCTTAAGAGATATGATAAGTACAATCTTGTACTACTTCAAAGGGCAAAATAAGAGTCTCCAAAAAATAATGCCAAGCATTTACAAAGAGAGAACATCCTAAAAGAGGAGCTAGAACATAACCAATTTATCAAACATGCATAAGTAAAATGTATAAGGGCATCCAAATAATGTATGCAAGAGATGAGGTTTCTAATATTTATTTCAATTGTACTTATAATAGAAATGTGTTATGTCTATAAATTTAATGAATACAAAATGTGAATATCAATTCCTACACGATATTAAACTAGTGTGGCAAGGGTATCAACATTATAATAATGATAAATGGTGTAATCCAATCATGAGAGGAACTTCACAGTAATATATGAATTTTTCTCAAAATTATAGTCCTTTATTCCATATAGTTTGAGTTACAACACATTGAAATATTGTAAGTTTGTATTAGTAAATTACATGAAGGAAATATTAAAGATGATTATATGTAAATATGGTCATATATGTTATTATATCTACATAAATCTCTCTCTCTCTCTCTCTCTCTCTCTCTCTCTCTCTCTCTCTCTCTCTCTCTCTCTCTCTCTCTCTCTCTCTCTCTCTCTCTCTCTCTCTCTCTCTCTCTCTCTCTCTCTCTCTCTCTGTGTGTGTGTGTGTGTGTGTGTGTGTGTGTGTGTGTGTGTGTGTGTGTGTCCATAAAAACTATAAAATCATATAAAATAATAACATAACAAAATGTTGGATAAATTCCATATAGGTATATAATTCCAATAATACATTACTTTATATATAGGTGTATAAAGTATTACATCATCAAAAAATAATAATAGATTATCAAGGGAATTTCATATACACATACAATTCTAGACATTTGTACATTTCTATATAGGCATAGATCAAGTAAATCATCTAATATATCCTACTCATCAAATATTCTCCCTCTCTTTTCCTTATTTAAACAATACTCTCCTCAGGATGCCTTGTTCATAGAAGGATATCCCTCATATGCCTTAGATTCCTCAAAGGTTTGACTATGGGTCATTCCATGATTATAGCTCACCTATATCTGAACATGTTCTAATACAAATATTGTTATAAAATTGACATAATATATATTAAACCAAGTTTAAAAATTTATTTTAAATATGAATACAAAATTAAAATTAAGATGCACTTACTACAATTTTGTGGTCATGCTCAATCTATACCTAACATTGTATAGGGTCAGCAACAAGTAGAGGTACATGAATAGGTGTGTAAAATGGTCAAAAAAAACAATAACGTTTCCTAATAATAATTTGAATGGGAATATAAAATGTCGTAAGAAAAGCCTACATACATAATACATTCACATAACTTATATTTTCCCAAGTATGTAGTAAAATTAATAAAACAAATCTATTTTTTCAATTTTAAATAACAAATTTACATGTATTTTGGTGAGTGCTTGTGAATATGACATTTCATCAATAACGCATGTGTATGTATCTACTCGTAGAGATGGAGAAGTCACTATTTTGTTCTTGAAGTAAAAAAAATCCTCGGTTAGTTTCATAGATGACTTAAGTTAATGCATGACATGCATGATTCAGACAAGGGAACAAATTTGAGGATTTCAAAGATAAGTAGTGGTACTATAGGCAGCAATGAAAATATAGAGTAATTAATAAACACAATGAAAAAGAGACAATAATCAATAAAAAATTTAACCATTAAAATATGTTTGAAAGGGTGAAGGAATACCAATAATATGAGTAGAATAAATAGGATGAATAATATATTTTGATAAAAATATGAGAAATACATCATTAGACATTGAAGGAGACTATCTATAAGTTTGATCATTATTAGGTTACATAATTTATCTCGATATTTTTCAACACATCTCACACATATAATTTGTATTCACATCATAGTCATTCAAATTTAATTTTAACATGTATGGTTTTTAGTCAAGAACATATATTTATATTAATAAAAACATATACATTGAGTATAATATTAACTCAAAATTTTACCTTTATATATGTAAATAGTGGCATAGTAACATTGACAAATATAGTAGTGGATGGTCCACAAGTTAGCTCTACATATCTAAACATCATCTAGATAAGAATCATAAATACATTTGTGAACCATGAAGATGTAGGCACCATCTCCTCCTGCAACATAGAAATTACACATATAAAATTTAATTTCTATGTAAATTAATTGTTAGCTTTTAAATATAAATTTAACATGATATTTATATAAAATATACATGCATGTGTGTAGTTATTGATGTGTTCACACTAAATGTACGTGATAAAAACTAATTGATCATAAGTATATCATCTAATCCATCAAAATCACCACCATCAACATATAAAGGTCTAGTGTATATAATACCACAACATCTATAATGGTGAGGTTAGATATGCACACTAGGTGGAGTATCTATTACTCTCATAAAATATAATCATATGCTGAATGAGTGTATTAGTAACTACACTAAGCACATACAAAGTGTCAATCTCTTTGACCTTTTTCACTATAGAGTGGATCTTGAAATGAATTAGATTTTGGGTAGGGATCCTTACAGGCTGATTAGATGTATAATTTGCCCCTGGTTGATCCTTTTCAAAGCCTTTTCCTTGGACCCAAAACTCATCATAGTCAAAATAATTGGGAATCACATTAAGGATAAACTTAGTGGGTTATTTATAATAATATTAGTGGTAATAACATGTACACATTATTAACACTAGACTTAATGGTAATAACATGTATGTGTTAATGACACTAGACTTAGTGGCAATAAAATGTATGTGTTGTATGGACTACATAACACATAAACATTATGGATCAAAAGTAAAGTATTTAGCCTAAATTTAATAATATGTATGTATTATGGCCATAACACATATCTATTAGGGTAAATATCCCTAAAATTATCCTCCAACTTCATGCACTTACCCAAAATTAAAAACTTCATAATTTGAATGTGGACTTGAAACATTAGTTGTAGTTTTAGGGAACCATTCATCATTATTATCAATTTAATCATTATCTATGAAAATTATGTCATTAGGGATAGTGTTTGTACCTTAACTTGAGTGAATTTTTTGAAATTATATACCCTTTATTTTTCTCTTAACTCTTATAATTGCTCTAATTATTTGTGTTTTAACTACTTTATCTTCATTAAATGAGATCTGTCACCCATAACTAGACAAACTTGATAGCTTTTAATGGTGGGGTCTGAAAAAACAATTTGTTTCATTTTTATATTCAATGTACAAGGCTTAGAATGATGCAAATAATGTAAATGGGGACAAAATTCTTGAAAGAGGCTAAAAATAAATGTTGGAGGAATTTTTTTGTCTATTCCACAAATAACACATATGTGTTACATCTACATAGTTATATATCATATTACTATGTTATATGATTATCATGTCATGTAATTAAGGTAGATTGATGTCCAAATCACATATTATACTCATAGTTATGTCTAAAGGGTTTAGATTAGCCCCAATTACCTTTGTGATTCAATTTATGATAAAACTAGGTTTAATTGAGCCCTAAAACACATTTTATAATCACAATTAGGTTAAAGGGGCTCAAATTTACTTTGTGATAGAATTGGTGGATTATTGTATTTATTTTTATATTACAACAAGATCTATTGAACCACAAATTACATTTTATATAGTCAAACTTAGGTTTACATGTTTCAATTTTGTCTCTCTTGTATCAGTATTTATAAAAATTGACAAATTAGCTTGATATGTTAATAAATATGAGATAATGTATCACCAAATCATATCCTATACTCATATTTAGGTTCAATTGGTTCATAATTTCCCCAATTAACTTTTTATTTACATTTATGATAATGTTAAGGTTGATTATGCAATATATTGCATCCTATACAATCAATATATCTATAATTTAGGTTTGTGGACTCAATTTGGCATAAATCATGTCTCTAACTACACAAATTGACTAATTTTATCATTACATGATGGAATCAGAGCTAATTTAGCCCCAAATCATGTCCTATTTTTTGTAGTTAAGTTTAAGGGGCTTAAAGTAGTCGTATTTTCCTTTGTGATTGAATTGGTAGACTATTTACTTTATTTTATTATGATAGTGTGTTTGATTAAACCCCAAATTACATCTTGCAAAGTCAAAATTAGGTTCATAATTTTAAATTTCATCTAACATACATAAATTATTGTAAGAATTGACTAACTAGCCTGATATGTTAGGAAATATGAGCTAATTTAACTCTAACTCACATCCTATATTCGCATTTCGGTTCAACAAGTAAAAAATGGCCCCATTTACATTTGTATTTGTATGTATGATAAAATTAGGGTAAATTAAGCCATATGTTGCATCATATACAATCAATTAAATGATATTTAGGTTCATAAGGATTAACTTGTCTCAAACCACATCATTAATTACAAAAAATTAACTAATTGGATTAATTATGATGGAATTGGACCTAATTTATCCCCAAATCATGTCCTAATCTTGTATTTAGGTTGAAGGGTCTTACATTTATCCCAAATTACTTTATTATTGAATTATTGCACTATTTTAATATATTTTGTTAAGGAAGTGGGGTCGACTAACCCCCAAATTACATCCTACTTAGTCAAAATTAGGTTCATGGGGTTTAATTTTGTCCAGCTTGCATCATTAATTATAAAAATCAATTAATTAGCTTGACATGTCAATAAATATTAGCTAAATTAGCCTCAAACCACATCCTAGACTTACAATAAGGTTTAATGTGTTCATATAGGCCCCAATTGCCGACATATTTCTATTTATGATAAAATAGGTTAGTTAACCCATATGTTGCATCCTTTAAAATAGATTGAGCCGTAATTTAGTTTCATGAGGCTAAAATTGGCTCAAATCACATTTATAATTGCACCAATTAACTAATTGGATAAATTCATCATGGAATCATAGCTAATTCAGCCCTATATGATGTCATACTCTTGAAAATTGGTTGAAGGGGATCCAATTGGCCTCAATTACCTCCTTGATTGAATGTATCAACTATTTGGTTCGTTATATGATAATTTTAGGGATAATTTCACTCCACATCACATCATATATAATTGAAACTAGGTCTATGTGGGCCCAACGTTTCCAAACTAATGTCATCAATTGCCCCATTTGACAAATTGAATTGATCTATAATGAAATCAAAGTAAATTTGGCCTAAAATCACATTTTATAGTTGTAATTAGGTCAAAGGGGCTCATATCAACCTAAATTATCTCCATAATTTTACCAATTGACTATTTAATTCTTTATATGATGACATTTGAGATTATTGAGACCCAAACCACATTCTATATATGTGAAAATTACATCTATCATTGAACCAAATAATTCTTTGCTTCATTATTTGAATAATTTGGAGTTGATCAATCCCTAAATCACATTTTATAATCATATTTAGATTGAAGAATCTTAAACTAGCCTTGATTTAATTTAGATTAAACCAATGGACTATTTGATTTATTTTGAACTATGACATTAGGGTTGATATCCCCAAATTACATCCTTTATACAGTGAAAATTGGGTTCATGAGGCTTAAATTTTTTCAAATTAGATCACTAATTGTACCAGTTCACTCATTTGATCAATATGTCAAGAATATAAGCTAATTTATCCCAAAATCACATCATATAATGATATTTACATTCAAGGAGTTAAAATTGGTTGTAATCTCCTCCACCATTAAAACAATTGACTATTTCTTTTGCTTCGTAATGAAATTGGCCATGGTTTAACCCTAAATCATATTTTATATAGTTAAATTTATGTTCATAGGAAAAAAATTCACCAAAATTGCATCACTATATCCCATATGTCCTTTTCTTGGTAGTGTATATATTGATACACTCCACTTTAAAAATAAAAATATATGCATGAAAAAAAAATATGTATGCATAGATCTATTTTGTTTTTTTTTAAGAACGTTTAATCAATGTAAATGCACAATAGACCATACCTACTATAATGTGTACACATTAGAACATTAATGCATTTTATTATACTTGAATTAAAAAAACCATGTTTTTTGGCTCAGAAATGGCTTGGATTTGAGGCCATGAGACTTGGACCTGCTAACACACATCCGGATTTGAGTGTTTTAACCAAAAATAGGAACATCCAACATATATAATCATAAATATTATGAATTTCATCAAAATAAATATTATATTTATTAATAAAACATTGATCACACTCTTCTCTTTCCATATATATGATTTTTGTTTTTAATTATTTTAAGTTTTCCATCTATGTTGATTTCTAATTACGGATTTCTTGGATACTACATGCTACAAATATAAATTTATATATATATATATATATTATATATATATATATATTTATGTATTTTTTTTCATTGATCCAAATTCAAAAATCTATATATGGTCATAAACTAGGCCTAATTCTATATGCATTAAAAAAGCTAATTTTTAGGTATTTATGAAGGTCCTACAACTGTCTGTCCATTTTTTTTTTTATCAATTTCCATGATCTATTTACTTATAAAAATTATATATATTGATTAATTATTTTTAATATATAAATCACAAGTGAGATGATCTTATCTAAGTTTCCATTAAGGAGTTTCAAATAATACTAAATAGTTCTAAAAAGATGATGCATCATAGAACCATGTATCTACTCTATTTTTATATAAAAATAAGACCTACTCTTCAAATTTTAGATGTTTGACCTATTTATTCTTAACCATTTAAAAAACAAGTGTTTTATAAACTAGACACTAGAATCAAAATTCTACAATTCATATTCTTATATTGGTATCTTCAAATTTTGTGTATTCATCTCAAATAATCTTTCAAAGTTGAGATTTATTAGTTTTTAGAAAAAAAAACAAAAATAAAAAAATGTGTCCATGGGTAAGCCTTTTTTTGTCCCCCAAATTTATGGACATACCCAAAGCACTCAACTTACAATTAAATAATGAATCCAGTACCTTAACTTCGAGGTCCTTGATTTCTTCATGTGCCTTGACATCCATTGATTTTATTAAGCATTAAATCATAGCCCAAAACATCAAGTTAGAACAATTTGAAACTATAAAATAACTGAAGCAACATAAACTTAACCTACTAAGATGAAAACATGATAATGGGGTTTACATGTGGTCTACACTACATAGCCATTTATAGTAATAATAAACTAAGGGATGTGAAAAATTGACAACATGGTTTACATATAGTCCACAATGCGAAGCCAATCACAAGAATAATAAAATAATGGAAAAATAATGAATAGTGGGGTTTTCACATGGTTTTTAGTGCATACTTTCTTGTAAAAATAAAAATATTTATTAGAGAGGCCTCTCACAAAACCTGCTATGATACCACATGTTGGAAAAAATATACTTTATGAGAGATACAAATGTCAAATTATCTAATCCATCAAAATTTAGTTATTAAAAAAATGTAGTTTATATATGTAGGCCTCTTGATACACTAAATAATCTATTAAATACTCACTAATATCATAACCACCCTCGTAAAAATAATTAATAATCTAATTAATCACCATAACATATGACACATCACACTAATTATCTAAAATCTTCACATTATAGAAACATTTTATAACACATTTACACAATAAATATCTATAGCATTCACTTTGTCAACATTATGGTATTATTAAACATCAGTGGTGTCAATAAAATGTGCCATCAAAAAATAAGTAAACATCTTCAAATTCCAAATGAGTTTTCACCTTGGTCTTCTATGTAGCATATTTATCACTATGAAGGAGATTTAAATTTGGACAAATAAATGTTGGACTCTTTTCATCCATTTGAACATAATTATCTGTGGGAGAGGGATTGGTTCCTTATTTCCCCAATATGTCTCCTTTTATATATATAGTTAGAGATATATACCAAACCTATCGATATGTTGAACCTTCTTATATACTTGGTGGTACGTAAAAAATTCTTATCATTTTTATATATTCTAAAAGAGGCATTAAACCATGTACGATTAAAGTGGCACATGCTACCCATAAATTACATGAGAAAAAATGTTATATCAATGACACCTGCTTAGAGATAAATCCTGATACATTGGTGTAACTTTATAATATACTCAAAATTTCAATCTTTTAGGATTTACATCTAGCTATAGCAATGAATGGGTGATGCAAGTTAAGGTAAAACTAAAATCAGGATCCTTACTTTTCCTCCATGATTTAAAGGGATGATTCTACAAACATTGTTTTTAAAGCTATTTTAGGCATTGGATGTAATATTTCAATGCCAAAAACTTTACTCGTAATGTGCACTAGAGGCACTACATATACACAACATTCATGTGTGTAGAATGCATAGTTGTATATAGTTATAAATAAACTAATTATCTTACTTTATTACACAAATCTAAAAATAAAATTATGTATAATAATATATCTAAACTTTTTATTAAACAAAATAACAATTAATTTACTCACTCAGAACAAAAGATATGAAGTCATAAATTAGGTTCGCACGGTTGAATTCATATAACAATATCTCCATTTATAGTGATCATAATCCTTAGTTTGACTAATTTTGTAAAGTTATCAAAGTCCTCTTTCTATCCAAAAAAGAATAGTTTGAATTAGACACCTATGTGAAGAGAAGAACCTTCTACAAGGTAGTCATTATTTTATGAAAAAAATAATCTTTGCAATATCTCCAAAAAATTCACAATTAATTTTTAAAATAAAAATATAATTTATTTATCTTTCCTTCATATCTTATCTCAAAAAAAATTAAAAAAAGGAAAATAATAAGATTGTTATGTTTCTTGAAACTTGCATAGTGAATAATAAGAATTTAAGTGTAATGGTGTTCCTCTTTCTTTTCTTCTAACTGTTCCTTTGTTCTATTTACCAATCAATTTAGATCTAAATATTTATATAATAAACACTTTGTGCA